>JRUC01000882.1:0-10720 GCA_000806385.1 Leptographium procerum | reverse complement strand
GGCCATCTAGATGGCCGGCACTAGGGCGAAAACGCTTATGGAGGGCTTTTTTCCCTTTGAAGCGGAGCACGGAAACCCCAACAAAGTGCTCTGTGCATGCAAGTAGTGCACCGGGCACCGGACAGGACAAAGCCATGAGTACGACGCAGATGGTCTGATTTGCCGCCTGCACTGCCAATGGTCGGACAGCCGAGGAGAACAAGCCTGCCATGCACAGGCGAACGCGAAGCGCAGCAGCAGAAGTGGCGCATTCGATCTCTTTTTAGCGACCGGCTTTGACGTCTTTTTCGGCCGGTTTTTGTTTTTCTGGCGGGACACGATACGACTTAATGGGGGCCCCGGCCCATTACAAGGCTGGAACAGAGTAATCTATAGCGGGCGAGTCTCCCGCCACCAGCTCGTGCACGGATACCTCTCTCTGCTTGGCTTCGAGCATCTGCGGGCAATTGTCCAGCAGCCAGCAGCACGGATGTCTCCGGACACGGAACCCTGCATCGAAAAACATAATATGTACAGACGGTCAAGTTGGCTGCAATAGAGAACTACCAACAGTGGCGTACTTCAGACAAAAAGAAAGCGGCAGCAGAGTCCCTTGCAGCCACCACTCTCCCACCTGCAGCTAAAAGCGAATCCCTGCCGCTTTAGACGCAGCCAACGTTGCTCCTTTTTTCTTTTCTTTTATCCCCGTACGGAGCTGGACCGGTGCTAAGGAGGCAATTGCGGTTGCGTCCCGCATCCCGCCTTTCCAATTGTGGTGTAGTATGTGCTTCCTCCCTGGAGGGATGTTTTCCCCTACTGCTACGGTGTTGAGGGATGTCATTTTGACCCTCTCCTGTCCAAGACCCTAGTCGCTCAGTTTCGACACCTGCGCAGCTCCTACTGTCTACTGTGTACCCCAAGTTTTTTTTTTTTTCCCCTCTGTGAAATATGCCTCGAGGCCTGTTTGGTGACCCTAGTGGATGGCTGGCCTATGCCGTCCTCCCAGCCACCAGGCCAACTGATACCCCATCCGCCCGTCGCCCTCCTACTACGACGTATGTAGCCAACAGCCTCAGATAAGACGCAAATGGAGTTTAGACAGAACACGGAAGAGAGGTCGCGGGCGAGGGGCGGAGTCATGCTTCGTCGTTGAGAGTTATAGCGTTGCCGGCTTCTCCACTCATCCCATCTTGAGCGCTACTCCTTGCACGGCAAGAAACAGTCCGTGAGCCTGGGGCGAAGATGGCCTTGATCTCGCTTCCTCCCTAGACGAAACTGCACAGAGCTCCTGGAAGAGCGTGCACTGCTGGCGCGGACCGGCACTGTTGTTGCTTTTCATCCTCCTCTCTGCGACAACGAAAACAAGTATAAGTCACATCCACTTCCTGTTTCCTCACGGCTCTTCTTGCACTCAGAGCCTCACCAGTTTCTCTCATTCGCAAGCTCCCAGTCCAAATATAACTATTTCCATTCTTGCCCCCCCCCCCCGTTGCACTTTTCTTGTGGGGTTGCCCAAAACGGCTCTGCGAGCTCTTTATTTTTCTGTTTTTTTCTTCCCGTTCTCGTTTTCCAAAATTAAACAGCCACCGGCCCCAGCTGTGTTCCCACACGGTCTCAATCTGGCCGGCGCTTAGCACGTTATATTGCGGTCACTGTTCTCCACCAAGCACCAGTACGCTGGTTATAAGTGCTTTTTTCTTCCCTGTCGATTCTTGTTCTTTGCCTTGTTCTATCTTCCAGATCGTCTCCATATTCACTCTTCCAAAAGACGTCCCCGGCGAGCAACTATGCAGTGCAGATCTCTCGCCCTCCTTGCCGGCCTGCTGGTCGTGGCTTCGGCATCGCCTTGCAAACCACAGGCCCCCAAAAGCAGCAGCAGCAGCAGCAGCACAACAGCAGCAACAACGATACCCCCCACTACGCTAGTTGTCTCCAGCACGAGTGCCAGTAATTCAGTCACAACAGTGCCAACACTCCCCGCAACTGGCACCGGTAAGCTGAGGTTCCTCCCTCTCTTAGTCTACAGACCCCAGCTAACATGTTTTTCCAGGCACTGAGCTCTCAGCCGCTAATTCCAGCTTGTCGCTGCTCAAAATTGCCGTTGGCCATGGGCTGCAGAACTACACCTGCACCAACAGCTCGGCCAGCGTGAAGTCGACCGGTGCCCTCGCCGTGCTCTACGACGTCACCGACCTGTACCCTGGCATGTCTAGCTCGAGCCTGACTGCCGACGTGTTCGGCGCACTCTCTTCCACCTTGCTCTGGAACCAGGACATCCCGCTCAACCTGCAGAACCCAGACGTCGCCAGCCCGGGCACGGCTGCGGTGCCCAACGCCCAGTCCGAGAGCCTCTACGGCGCCGTTGTCAGCTCGCCCTTCCCGGACCCGCCGGCCGCGCTCAGCTTGCCGAGCGTGCTGTCTGCTTCCATCCCCTTCCTGGGCCACCACTACTTTGACGCGTCCAGCTCGCCCACGTTCGACCTGTCTGCTGTCGGCTTGCTGGGCAGTATGTCCAAGACGGGCGACGTTGTCGCCCCCTCGACTGCGGACAAGGGCCCGCTGGGTACCGGCGCTGTGGACTGGCTGCAGTTGCACGACAACGGCCGCGGCATCTCCAACGGCATCCAGCAAGTGTACCGCGTGGTCACCGCCGGCGGTGTCTCTGAGACGTGCAGCGAGATAGGCGCCGATGCGGGCAGCGTGCCTTATGCTGCCTTCTACTGGTTCTACGGTTGAAGCAAGCCGGCCCATGAGCTACCCTTCTCGGCCTCTAAATGCATACACAAACGCATACATTCACACACATCACATTCTCTTTCCTTCCATCCTGTTTCACAAATTTTATTCTCTCGCTTGTAGTAGATGCATTGTTCTACTCTTTGTTTCTCTGGTTGGATATACCCTGCCACGTTCGTTATTCTCCATCTTTCATCTTTCAACTTTCTTCTTTTTTGTTTCATTTTCGTTTTCTGGCAGGGGACTTGCATAACGGATTTACCTTCTCTTTGATTTTCTTTTTTTGTTTAACATTGTAATAGCATGGGTTTTGGTAGGAGTTTAGACTAAATGGGAAAGCTAAACTTGGTGTCTGTATCAAGCAGGAGGTGGCGACTCGGAACCCAAAACAGGCCCCCCAAAACACCTATATTGGTAGTTTCTGCACCATTGCGTGGCACAGCCATATTAAATTCCTGGAAACAGGAATCGAGCAAGAAAAGTGATCCGAGATTGTGCAAGACAGGCCAAGGATGGCGGCCGGAAGCGAGGCCGAGCGTGGACAAAAAATACTGGGCAGCGGTTAATGATTGGCTGAGACGGAATGGCAAAGCCAGAATATATGGCGGTCCATGGAAAGGCACCCGCACCGCAACGTTTAACGCAGTAGGCAAGTGGATCGATACTCTCCGTAGATGCCATGTTTACCCCAGCGATGTCTAGCTATATCGCCAGTGATTCACGTCAAGGCGCCCGGAAGGATAGGGAAGAGAGCATGGACACGTACTGCCAAGTAAACGAGGGCATACGTAAGACGGGCGGCAGAAAGGCTGGGCATCAACAGAGGTTCGGCAGCGTGGTCGCTGGCAGAAGGATGGGTTGCACAGAAGTACAAAAGCCGGGACCGTCTTGAGACGGGAGACAGGGAGACGGGCGACTGGGCAGATGCGATAAAACGAGAACCGAAGTCGGCGACAAGTGAACCAGGTCAGCCGCAGAAGATAAGCGAGAACGAGGACGTATGAGGTTGAAGATAAAATAAAACTGCAGCGTTGCTGCCTCCTTTTTTTTGGTATTTTGGTATTTTGTTTATATTCCTGTCAATAGCCACGTATCTCGGGCAGCTCCCTGATCCCCAGGGATCGAGGCCGAGACACAGTAACAGACTGAACAGAGGCAAAGCAAATGAGATATCCAGCCTTCTTCAAGCGACGAGTCCTCTATAAAACTGCCCGAGATTCCAAAAAGTATCCGTTTAAAAAAAAACACATAGAGCAACATCCTCGTCGCTCTCCAGCCCACTCCGTCGTTTAGAAAATGTTGCATAACAGGACCGTAGACTTTTTTTGAAAGGTTTTGATCATTTTTTTTGGTTTTGTACGTAGAAAACATCGGAAGCAAGAAACCACAAGTCGCCAGGGCGGACCAGAGACGACCAAAAAAAATAACCTTACTCGACTCTCTTTCTCGGTTCGATATCTCGGTCAGAAATTCCGTCGCGGTGTCGCTAGTTGCGATGTCATCGGTTTCGAGGATCCGTGATGATTTATGCGGTAGGGTTGGCGTTCATCTATTTTTTTTTTTCATGGTTAGCTTCTCCATTTTCTCCCCTCCTTCCCCTCGACTTCAGGCAATAAAAGCCCTTCCTTAATTTATCCCCTTATTTCCACGTCGATGGCATTAATGAAAAAAAATCAATCCTCACCTTGCGCTTGCCGCCAGGTGCCAGCGTCACGTTGACAAACCGCCGAGTGTACAGCTCCCGCTTGTGTGCGCGGCCCTTGGGCACCTTCTTCTTCTCCTGCGGTTCCACCTTGGGGGTCTGCGACTTGACCTTACCCGCGCGGGCCAGAGAGCCGTGAACCTTGCCCATGATTGCTTTTTTTGTCGGTTGATTTGTTGATGAGTGTTGGGTAGATGGTGATGTTGTTCGTCTTTTTCGAGCGATTGCGTAGCGTGGCGTGAAAAAGAGTTTGTGTCGGTGGATTGAGAATGACAAAGTGGGAACAAACGCCAGAGAAAGATGATTGAATATATTTTAGTGGAAAAGTTTGGAAAAAAAAAGCAGGTCATAGTCACGTGCTATCGCCACCCCGTGTGACTAACTCGCCGCCCTATCCAAATGCCGTAGTAGCCGGACTTATGGTTTGCTTAATCCCAGAAATGTGAGTCGCTTTAAATTTCTCTAGGCTCATTTGGCTCTCAACACAGGAACAAAAAGACAGGAAATCGCAACAATAGAAGATCCCAAATAAACAAAGAGACCTCCCCATTAGCCCGTTAGACCAACCTCATCTCATGCTCTCCATCATCACGTCCTATGCCAAAAAAAATACTTCGCTCACAACCTTTATCTCCTCGCATCTAGCCCGCCGGCAAGCTCCTGTTCCAGGCCAGCTGGGTGGTTCACGTACTCTTGCGGGCGCGGGTCCTCAGACGTCCATTGGCTGTTGCCGGCTGGCATAGGCACCTGTTGCTGGTTTTGTGCGGCAATCTGGGCCGCGGCATGGCCAGCCGTGCCCGGGACGGTGCGGACGAGCTGGCGGAACCGGTAGACCTCGTTTAGAATCATCCTGCGCATCTCGTCTACATCGTCGACGACCTCGAAATCAAAGTTGAACGTGGCCGGGCAGTCTGGCTCGTCGCTGGCGTCGTGCCAGATCTGTAAGTAGGGGTGCTCGAGGGCCTGTTCGACGGTGATACGGCTGCTAGGATCGAATGCCAGCATGCGGTCCAGCAGATCGAGGGCGTCAGGGTTGGCGGTGGGGAAGAGAGCCTGGAACGACCGCTTCGGCATGAACGGAAGGTTGCGCACGTACTCCTGGGCACGCGACGATCCGATACGCGTTAGCGTCTGCTCGTTCGGAGTGCCGAGGATTTGCAGAATCTGATTCAACTGATCGACGTAGTCCCGGCCCTTGAAGAACGGCCGGCTGCCCAACAACTCGGCCAGAATGCAGCCAACCGACCACACATCAACTATCTCTCATTAGCCACTGTCAAGATGTAAGGCCAGCCGATTGCCCGGCTAAAGGGGTAAGTCTGTAACATACTGGCTTTTGTATAGCTCTGGAAGCTGAGCATGATCTCGGGGGCACGGTACCAGCGCGTGGCGACGTATTCCGTCATGTAGCCGGCATTTTCTTCTGGGTCGACGGAGAAGCCTCGTGCGAGGCCGAAATCGCAAATCTTCAGCTCGCAGTCCGCGTTCACTAGCAGGTTACCAGGCTTCAGATCGCGGTGCAGCACGTTGGCGGAGTGGATGTACTTCAGGCCACACAGAATCTGGTAGATGAAGGACTGGAAGTGGGCATCGGTCAGGGGCTGGCCGGAGCGGATGATGGCAGCAAGATCGCACTCCATGACCTCTGCAGCAGCGCGGGACCTGTCAGCCAATTCTATGCCTGTGGTATAGCGTCTTTCCGTTGGACATAGGTCTTTGGGACTCACCCTCGTAGAGATAAGTCTCATTGAAGTTGTTAGGCCGTGGGATGTCCATGTCGTAAAGGCAGGTGATCTAGTTCATGTTAGTTCCGACTGTCCTGTGCTACATTCCGTCTTTTTGTTTTCCGATCATCTCGTCGTCCTTCTGTCCCGTCGTCTCGTCGTCCCATTGCCCACTCACGTTTCGGTGACCGCGGAAATGCTGGAGAAGCTTGATCTCGCGCAAGGCGCGCTTGGCGAGGATCTTCTTGCTGAAAACATTGGTGACCTTCTTGATGGCGACACCCTCGTTTGTCTGGTTGTTGACGGCAGCGCTGTAACAAACACCGGGTTAGCTCGTTTGTGCCGGAAGGAGGCAGGAGGCAGGAACAGAAGTCGGACCAGTAACAGATCTGGGTATAGACGTAGAGACAGGCCCAAAGACAGGTCAGAGAGGCGAACAACCTACCAGACAATGCCATATGCTCCCTGGCCGAGCTCCTTAGTTACTGTGTAGCGCTCGTCGACAATGAAGTCCTGGTTGAAGACCTTAAAGACCTTGCGTCCCTGCAAATCGGCCATCGCTGCGATTTTTTTTCTCCTGGTGGATTATGTTTGAGAGGATGAAGGAAAACTGTGCTGAGGAGAAGAGGATTTTGAAGAAGGCCGCACTTCTATGAAGACCGTTGCTCTGGTGGGGTTGTGAGAGATACGCGAAGGAATAAGGTCCGCGCGCGAGGGGCTGCGGGGCTCTTTTTCCAGAACTCGTGTAAGATGTGTGCCACAAGCGATAGTAAGAAATGCAACGGCTCGAAATCCGGTGATGGTAAAAAGATGCAGAAGAGAGGATGAAAATAACGGACTATGTCTAAGAAGAGACGGCAAAGACGCGAGTTGTCAAGTGTGACAAAGAGAGGGGGGGAATAGTAGAGAAGGAACCACGATAGATGACTCGTGGAAGGCGCAAAGGAGGACAACCGCTTGCGGCTGGGAAGGACAGACTGTGAAGCTGATGGCAGACTTCCGTCGTAATACGGATTAAAATTTCACACGCTGACAGCTTCTCCGGCGAGAGCGACAGTGAGCAGGCCGGGGCCTATTTATCATCTTCTTCACTACAGAAAGGCAGAGGGGATTTTAACACGAACAACCCCACAGATGAGCAGAGATGTCTGCCACTGGCTGCCACTGGTTGCCGTTTTTATTTTTCTGTTTTTTTTCCTCTGGTCCTGGGCGGCAAACGGCTGCTAAAAAGAGGAATTCTTGGGGGGCTAAACCGGATGCGTCAGCCGCAGAAAGGGGGGAGCACTGCGCGTAAATTGTGATGGTCTGACGCCGCCCTATGAGGAGATGGCACAGAGGGCCGTCGCCAGTAGCCGCGCGCGATGGGGGCTGGGTGGTAGTGGAGCCCCTTCTAGATCTAGACCCAGACGAGTGATGACGAGAAGGGCCACATCTCTCATCTTCAAGGGGGGAAGTAAAGAACCAGACAAATGGGATGGCTAACCTGGGATCGCAAATGGTCAAGGTCATGAGAGAGATGCAGATGCCAGGCAACCAGGCTGCTGGGACGAGAAGGCGGCCTCTCGCAAAGGGGCCCGTTTGCCGCGAAGTAGCAGCAGGGGAGCATAAAAATGTGCAGGTACAGCGATGCGAGAGAGACACGACGAGCAAACGATAAAGGCACCACTAGCCGCCATTCGCGGCTTGACCTAGGAAAAGCCAGTCAGAGAAGCAGGAACATGGACGGCGAGGCGCAGCCACAAGCAGCCCAGTAGCTGTCTTTCCCAGTGTCCCCCCCCGCCTCTCCGTCTATTCCCCTTTCTGCCTTAGGTTCTTTTTTCCGTCCCTGAGAGGTCGTCTGTCAGACGAGCGAATCGAGGCGCGCTCCAGGATCGGCCGGCGATTGACAAAAATCGAGCTGGGTCTGCTGCTCGATCTGTTCTCCCTCCTCCATACAGACACCAGGTCCTCCACTGGTGTCTATTGTGTAGCTCGTCTGCCCCATTTTTTGGCCCCCTTTCTCTTCTCCTCCCTCCATCTCCCTCCGTGCATCGTCCGGTCACGACGTCTCAGTTTCCGGGAAGACGGCCTTGAGGAAATTCTGGCTGAACCGGGTGGCTTGCTCGTACGTTTTGGAGAAGCCGTCGCTGCCGCCGTAGTAAGGATCGCTGATGACCTCTGGCCGGCCGGTGCCCGAGTACTCGCCAAAGAGCAGCACGCGCGCCTTGCTCTCGGGCTTGCGTTTCTTCAGCGTCTGCAGGTCGTTGAGGTTCTGGCGATCCATGGCGAAGATGTAGTCGAAGCGGTCAAAGTCGGCGGCAGAGATCTGCGGGTGGTGTCAGTAACGGCCCGTTATTGCACAGCATAGCTCCTTCTATTGTCTTCGATTCTCTCGCATTCTCTTAGCTCGGATGCCTGTTCCAAGCTTCAACACTACCTTTCTTGCGCGGTGGTGGTAGTCGGTGATGCCGTTCTGCTTGAGCGTGGCCATAGTGCGGTCATCTGGATCGTCGCCCGTGTGGTATCCGACTGTACAAAGAGAATTTGTCAACATCATCGTACATCTGTCTGTCTGCCTGCCTACCTGTTCGTCTATCTTCCTACTCACTCGTTCCACACGAGTCGATCTTGGCAATGCGTTCCTCGTAAGGCGCCTTGCTGGTCATCGCCTGGAACACGCCCTCGGACATGGTCGAGCGGCAGATGTTGCCCATGCAGCAGAAGAGGACGGAGATCTGGTCAGGCATTTCCGGCAGCATTAGCGAGACGAGCAAAGGAATGTGAGCCTGTGGTTGAAGCTGTGCATATCAGTGCTCCCCTAAGCTCTTTTGCCAATGGGAGCATCTTCGCGGTGGGGTTGCAGCTCGTCATACTGGACATATGTCCGGAGCCCCGATAAGATAAGGTTATACACGGTGTATCAGTGTATACCACACTGTGCCGCCTTATGCCGGAATGCGGTATTAACTCGTAGTCTCAGGTGTTGCCGGGCACTCCATTAGCGGCCGCCGTCTTAAAGTGGCAACTAACACTACCAGAAATGATCAACGCAAGCAGGCGTAAATCATGGCGCAAAATCACTCTCCCAGGCCTCCATTCGTGCGATGGTTCTGATCTGCGAGCTCATGAGAGACGGGCTGCGATTTCTACGGAATCCCGAATTTCCAGCTCTCCTTCCCAGAAGCTCGGCCTACAACCAATGAAGCCAAAACTGTGATTGTACATACAGAGCTAAAACGAAGGAATTCTTTCCTCCTACGATACTCTGCTGTTCTATGTCCGTAAATCGTCTCCGAAGAATGCAGCGCCTCCGTGTGACGAAAGAGGCACAGAGCTCGGAAGTGGGTTTTGCATGCTTATTACCGAGTATCCGTCAAGAGAGGCGCTTTGCTTAGCGTGACGACGGACTTGGAGCCTCGTTCCGAGAGAAGTGGCGCTTTTGTCTCCTTCTCCTTCTTATATCAAGCCCTCTCAAGCACTCCCGTCTCCAATGTCAAGATTCCAGCCGCTCACACGCACAGCGCGGGCAGCCATTGGAAGCCGCCTATACAGCAGTAGCAGCAGCAGCAACAGCATAGCGACCATGTCAAAGCCCATTCAGCGCGTCACACTCTTCAAGATCCCCAATGTGGAGAACCAGAAGAAGCTGGTCGAGTACTACAAGGCCATGCCGACAAAGGCCGTTAAGGTAGGTATTCAACAAAGTCCGCAGGAGTGACAACACGCAACTGACGTCCTCGTCCCAGGATGGCAAGCCGTACATTAGGTCAGTCACGGCCGAGCTTACCAAGGACGATCAGCGCCGGCAGGGCTATACGGTAGCAGCCATCTCCGTGTTCGAGTCGGAGGAGGACATGGCATATTATGACAGCGGGTGTGCCGCACACGCCGAATTGAAGGCATTTGTCGGGCCGGTGAGAGAGGGCGTTTTAGTGGTGTATTTCGAGAACGAGACACTGAGATAGGAAAGACGGATGAAATAGCCCGTGATTTGATAGCGAGCAATTTCCGACCTGAGATTGCGACTGCGGACGCGGTATTTAACTTGAGCTGACTGGCATAGTAGAGACTTTGATTGGTCAGCCATATCATAGGTCAGCCGTGCCATCCAACCTCTCAACGATGTCGGCGTGAAAGTCTTTTCTGTTTCTTTCCTTTTTATTATTTCTTCTTTTTTCTTTTTTTCTGGGGCTGTGTCCGCTCCAATCAAAAGCGAGCCGGCCAGACGTACGGTAAACTTTTTACGGACAACGGGTCAGCTGATAAGTAAGAAAGACCTGTCACCCTAAGAGTTAAGTATTTTACTCTTTCATGTCGACTGGGGAACAACACTGATACCAGAACTTGCTTTAATATAGTAGCCAACAGCCTTTACTTAGTAGTTTGGGAAAAAGTGCTTACGCCCGCTAAAGTAAGAAAATTGGGCTCTTAGTGCGGGGAAAGCCCTGATTTTGCGGGCTGTTGGGCACCACAAATACGGTGTAGTGCCATTGGCCAGAGCCGGGCTGGACGAGCAAGAAAGTCCGCCGAGCGGTGCTATCACACACTGAAAGCATGTGCTCAATGCGTCCCGTCCATCTCGGTCCTTTTGACTTTCCCC
>JRUC01000881.1:0-10724 GCA_000806385.1 Leptographium procerum | reverse complement strand
GCGCAATCGGTATGAGTCGTAAAACGCAAAAGAGCCGACCGAGCTGTGCTTGTGCTGACCGGGGCTTCTAGACTTGCCTACTCCTGCCTCCGGATGGATGCCTATCTGAGTATTATCCTTGACCACCCGCCATCGATCCGCTACTTTGAGCTCAGCATTCCGCTCCCGAAGCTGACCAGCCTGTGGGAGGCCGAGTCCGATGAGGAGCGAAGCCGGCTGCAGTGGAGCACGCCGGCGGGGCGCGAGCGGGCTCTCTTCTGCAACATCATCCGTGACGCGCTCGAGGAGGACGGACAGCATGGTAAGCGGCGCTGCTTCCCGCTGACAAAGCTGGATTACCATCTCGGGCTATGCGCGCTGCAGGGAGGCGTTTGGGAGGCGGCGGGCGAGGCTCACAGCTTTGCCACCGACGAGCTGTCTGTGAAGCCGGGGCCGGGCAACGCCATTGTGGTGTGGGCCAGCCACATCGACTACTGGAAGCGCACCATGGAGGCCGGCTCCCGGATCAGCTGGGAGTACTTTTCGAAGCCGGCGTTTCTGCCGAGCGGCGCTTCTGGAGACAATTATGCGGGTGATGCGGACGATGCGGACGATGCGGACGATGCGGACGATGCGGACGATGCGGACGATGCGGACGATGCGGACGATGCGGCTGGTAGCGATGACCAGCTTTCTCCATACACGCTCCTGCTATGGCACGTGGCCGCGCTCAAGATGCACGCCCCTATCCCCATCCTGCAGGCGTCGGCCAACCTGCGGAGGCGCCTCTCGCCGGCGCCGGTCAGCCTGCGCAACTACGATCTGGGGGCGCGGATCCGCGCATGGATGGCCACACCGTGTGCGCGAAGATCCTGCTGGTACGCGGCGCAGATCTCCCGCGTGGTCTTGCAAGAAGCAGAAGCAGTAGCAGTAGCAGGAGGAGGCACAAAACCCAGTGCGGTGATGCCGGAGCAGGTGCTACAGGCCCGGGCGAGAAAGCTGCTGCTGTCGCCGCTGGCCAGCCACAGCATGTTTATGGCCGCAATCGTGGCATCGTCGTTTGCGTTCTACGCTACCTGCAGCATCTGCAGCGCGACAGCGGCTCCCATGGTCGATCTATTCGTGACGGACGAGGATGACAAAGCTCTGCAGATGTGGATCCAGGCCGAGACCGGCCATCCGCTGTGGGGTCCAGATCACATCCCCGTGTGCCGGTGCAGCTTTGATGGCCTGACGGCATGGCTGCGCGAGGCGCTGTCGGCAGACAGGACGTTAGAGCTGGGATTTGTGGCTTACACAGAGAAGCTGCGCTCCGGATGAGGCGGAACGATGCGGGCGATGCGGGAAGCGGCCGTGGGACTAGAGCTCCAGGCATCAGTCGTTTCTTCTCCTCTTTTCTGCGGACTGGGAGTTTTGTCCGAGAGCTCTTAAACAAGATAACAAGACAGCTTTTCTGTCCCGCAGGGCTGATAGGGAAGAACAGGGCCTGCGTGCAGCCTGCGGCCTGTGGCCTAGCGGCAAAATAGGGCGCACGTGGTTGGTGGCAGCGGCACTCATTCGAGCATGACCGCATTGCCCATACTTTTTACTACATAGTAGTGTATGTGCGGATGATTACGAGCGCGCTTTGCATGGAGCGTTGTGCTCTGTGTGGGGACGGCTTATCGGCTGCGTACGGAGTAGCTCGCAATGACGATGACACCCTGGCCCCAGGGCTTTGGGCAATTGAAAGAGGCAGAAAAGTGTACGGAGCATCTTTGTTACATGCTATGCAAGATAGTAAGATAACTTGTTGAAATAAATGCCTGACCTTAAAAATAGCGCTGTGCTTTTTTTTTAAGGGGCCCAACAAAGCTGTAATACAGTGTACGAGTACGAGAAAACAAAAAAAATTTGCGTCGTCCCTGCTATATACGGGAGAGCCCTATGAATTATTAATATGAAACGGCCCAGGGCAGCCGATCAGCATAGTTTGCCGCGCCAACACGCTGTTATCGGTATTAATAGGCATTAACATCTTGCTTGTAACGTGTACTCCGGTACGTGCAGGTCACCAGGCGGCCCCCCCGCCCAGCAGCCACAGAACCCACCCAACTTCTTTCCCGCTAGCGCGTCTGAGCCCCATGCATTGCATTCCCGCAAGCCGTTGAATCATTTTCTCACTCGGCTTCTCCCCCATCTCTCTTCCTGCTCTCTCCTTTCCTTGCAAATGCTCGGCAGCAACGACATTTCCCGCCTCTGCACTCCCCTCTCTCAACAGAAGAGTCATCATACACCTGACGGAAACTCCCGTCCTCTTTTTAATATCGTTTCATGGCGGCCGATTACTGACATCCTCTTCCGCTTTTTATTCTTCTTATTCTCTCTGTCTCTCCATCGGCCTCGCGTCATTCCCGCCGCATCCCTGTTCTTTCTGCGCTTTTCTTTCTTCCACCATCTGCCATCCCGTCCTATCGCTTCCTACCCGGACGGGCTGCCCTTTAGCAGTGTCATTGGCACTGCCCCTTCCCGTATCTGTCTCCTATTCTCGCCTCCCGTTTGTGTTCCCACACTCTGGTTCCTTTCTCGGCCAAACACCGGCTGTTCTGGTTGTCAAGCCCAAAGCGCGTCTTCTTCCCGTATATGTCGGCTTCTCATGGAATAGGCAACGCCACGTGTACATACGCCCTCTGAACGAGCCCGACAAGGGAAAAGCCTCGACAGATCCCAACCGACGACCCGACAGACCACCCCTTACCCCTTTAGCACGGACTTTGGCAAACCACTCTGCCTGCAAGCGTTCCACGTATCCCAATCCTTCCTTTCACGTCTTCTTTTCACGCATAGCCTCCGCAGCTTGCCGCGCCGCTTACTCAGAAAGACTCCGAGCACCATCTGGCCTGCATTTGACCTACATCGGCCTGGTCTTTCCTGTCGCGACCTGATCCCAAAGCGTAGCAGCATAAAGCATAACAGCTCCCCTGCATCCCATCACCTGCAACTCCTTTCTTCATGGCGTTCTACTGGTCGGCAACATAAATATGAACTCTCTAAACATCCTTTCTTCACACATCACGCCCTCCAGCAGTCCCTCTCCCTCGCGGGATCCTTCACGATCCAATTCGATCACTGCACTTGGCCTAGTCGTCGCATCCAACACCGGCGGCGCAATAAGCAACGCAGACATTGGCGGTGGAAGCAGCAGCGCCGCCTCTAGATTGGATTCTGCGCACTACGAGTACCTCAGACGGCCATCGCTTGATGTCAGTGCCGTCAGCGACAGTGGCAACGGTGGCAACGGTGGCAACACGACTTTAGAAACTGGGGCCGACTTCTCTGTGGCAGGTGCCATGGACGAGACCACCCCTCTTCTATCACAAAAAGACATACACGAGAGCGTCAGCGGCTCCAGCTATGTGCGGCTGTCGAAGTGGCGTGCCTTGCCTGAACAGATAGCCCTCACTGTATGGCACTCGATCCGCTGGTTGCTGCAGACTCTGGCCGCTCCTGGGGCGTATCTTCTAGCCTTCTTGTACGACGACCAGAATGGCTTCTCGCCACTCGGAGCTGCCAAAGTCCTCTTCCAACGCCCCCGGCCCTCACAAGGCGACCCGCTCG
The DNA here is from genome assembly GCA_000806385.1 of Leptographium procerum. Lineage (NCBI taxonomy): Eukaryota > Fungi > Ascomycota > Sordariomycetes > Ophiostomatales > Ophiostomataceae > Leptographium > Leptographium procerum. Next base: position 7,148 of record JRUC01000881.1, on the reverse strand, counting down.
GCAAGATGACCGCCGGCTTTAACGGCGACGACCGAGAATATGCACAAGAAGAGAAATCAAGACGATTGTCAACAGAAAGCGACGACGGCACCTTGGCTTCGTGGACGGGCGGCGGCCAGTTTGCAAAGGCTTCTGCAGTCCCGCTAGGAGCGAACTCATATGCAGTATCATCCGAGTCCGAATCCGATTTTGACCGAAACAGAGTTCTCGGACGAAGCGGGCAGGGGCCTCGGAGAAAGGGAACAAATGACAGCACGGGCAGAAGAGGAACAGCAGGAAGCCGCTCTGGTGGTGACGACGACTCGATGACCAACTCCTCCGCAGGCCGGCGGTCGGTCCGTATAAAGCTAAACGACGACACCCTGAAGCAGAGAAAGCACCGCAGAGGACAGTCGTCCATGGCTGCGTCTGCACGCGGCAGCAACGGCAGCAACGGCAGCGACGGCTTGGGGGTGAGCAGCGCGGGCAGTGCAGGTGACGGCCCGACCAAGGACATCTCGGCGCAGCTGAAATCGCCAACGTCGCCGGCAGGAGCCCTGACGAGGTACCCGCGGACACCGGCGCCGCCACGGCCCCTCATCCCGCAGCGACAGCCATCATTCCTCAACCTGGAGACAGCGGATCGGACGCATCAGAAGACACTGATCCTCGACCTAGATGAGACGCTGATCCACAGCATGTCCAAGGGCGGCCGCATGAGCACCGGGCATATGGTGGAGGTGCGTCTCAACACAACGTTTGTCGGCATGGGTGGACAACCCAGCGCTGGGCCGCAGCACCCGATTCTCTACTACGTGCACAAGCGGCCATACTGTGACGAGTTCTTGCGCAGGGTGTGCAAGTGGTACAACCTTGTCGTCTTCACGGCCTCGGTGCAGGAGTATGCCGACCCGGTGATCGACTGGCTTGAGTCGGAGCGCAAGTTCTTCTCGGCGCGCTACTATCGCCAGCACTGCACATTCCGACATGGAGCCTTTATCAAAGACCTGAGCGCTGTTGAGCCAGATCTCAGCAAGGTGATGATCCTTGACAACAGCCCGCTCAGCTACATGTTCCATCAGGGTGAGTTCTACTTGATATCTGTCCGGCTTTTTAAGCTATCCATGTTTTTCGAGTTTTATTCATCCTTTTCTCCGACCTCCGACCCTTTGCTAACACTGCTTTGTCTCAGACAACGCGATCCCGATCCAGGGCTGGATCAGCGACCATACGGACAATGATCTGCTGCACTTGGTGCCTCTACTCGAGGGCCTCCAGTATGTGTCGGATGTTCGCGCTCTTCTGGCGCTGCGCGGGGGCGAGGATGGACGGCACATGTCATGAGATCAAGAACAGCGAGGCTAGGCTTGTGTTTTTATGGGCGCCAAGTGACGATAGAAACGGACACGATAGTCGATGTAGACATTCCACCGGCACGCAACTGGCATGTTCACACACCAAAAGCGAAGGTGATATATTATTGGCATGGCGAACAGCATTTCATCCTTTTTACATACTGCAAAAGCAAAGGGGAACCACACAGGAGGCAATAAGGGGTATTTTTTGGAAGGCAGGGATGGCAGTTTCCCCGTGAATTGATTGGCAATAAGGAGCAAAGATGCCTTTTTAGGAGTTTTTATATACACCGCGTGCAAAGGAGCAGCTGTCAGGGAGAGGGGGGGACTTTTGCACCACGTAACAGTACCTACGACTAGTTAATATTGGCTGGACACCAGATGTCGGGCGATGAATAAGCCGAGGACCCCGGAGGTGCCTACTCAGGGAGCTTGCCTGCTCCTTCTTCCAGTGGCTGATCCCTGCTTTTTTCGGCGCTTGCCCCAATTATGTGGACCCGCTCGCCAGAGACATGCAGTGACATCATCAGCCTCACAAACTTATATACTAAGTAGTAGCAAAAACCACAGTTGGGACATTTCCGGACTGCTCCTCATCGCCCCGGGTGACGGGAGCAAATGTAAGAATGGCGACAGACAGGAGAGTACACAGTGCGTCGGTCGGCCCAGACAGATGTCTTTGCGCGGGGGGAGGGCTCGCCTGTTCTCTTTTGCCGCTTGAAAACAACGACGTAATAGTTCCTCGGACCATATCCACAACTCTTCATCACTTGACATCATTCCCCTTTCTTCCTCTTTCTTTCCTTATTCTATTCTGTTTCCATACACAGAAGCAGAAAATCCCTCGACTGTCCCGGTTCACCTCGGTAATATAAGGCATTAAAAAGAATACCGGAACTTGTAAGTCTGCTTTCAGATGCTGTCATTTCTTTTTACGTATTGCACAACACGTTTCCTTTTTGCCAAGCGTTGCCCTACCTCCCTTTCCTGCTTGTAGTATATATACCAAAAAGACCCCCCTTTCTTTCCACAGTTTACACATCTAACCTTTCAAGTTACGGAATTTCATCTCTTTACATATTTGATCCAAGTCTCCATGTCTCTGCAGTGTAAGTCTGATTACGAGTGCTTGTTCTCCTTCAACCTCTCGAGACTTTCTTCTGACAGCAATCAGATCTTCCTGCCGTCAAGCCCTCGGCTATTGCCCTCGGCACTGTGTTCAGCCAGACTGCTGAGCTCGTCCGTAAGTTGCAGCTTTTTCTTCTTTGCCCCCGTATGACCAAAAAACCTAACTCCTACGGCAGTCCTGCAGCCAATCTTCGGCGAGGCGTACCGCCGTGCCAAGGATTCCCACAGCGCTGAGGAGTTTGTTCGCTCCAAGCAGGCCTCCTCGGCTGCTGTCGCCTGGGGCACCACCTTCATCGGTTCCGGCCTGCAGAGCTACGGTGTTGGAGCCCTCATCAACGCGACGGCCACGCTCTCGTACAAGGGCGCTGCCTATCTGGGTGCCTTGATCTTCCTGGCCACTAGCGCGCCGCAGTATGTGGCCGAGGTCCTGACCGAGCGGCGGCCGTGGGACACCGTCCTGGCCAGCGTGGCCGCGAAGCTGGTCGAGACGGTTGGCTTGGCCACCTTCCTCACCTGGTGGGGAACTCGGACGAACCCGTTTGACTAAAGGGGCGTTATGATTTAAAGGGAGGGATTATCTGTTGTGAGGGGAGGATGATTCTTCTTCTTTAATGTATTGAATATAGTCTCTCTGTTATGTTGAGGCAGGTTATAAAAAGATGTTAGACAACGATGAAAACGTAAACAAACCCATATTATGTGAGAATCTTCCTGGACATCCATTGCAGTGATTAATATCAACAAGTAGTTCATAGACATCCAAGAAAAAAGGTACAGCGGTGTTCATAAAACTCTTAAAGGGATGCTACCATTATCTATTGTAACTTTCCCAGTATTGTTAATAGTTGCAGCATTTAAACAAACCAGAGTTTTGGCAGTTTCGACTTAGAACATATAAGATCCCTTCATCCTACCATAGTAATAGTCTTTAGAATGTGTGTTCCATGGATACTTTTCTGTGACTAATATGTAACAAAAATAAAACTGCAAGTAAGCATACAAAAAGCAGAACAACCCCATGCCAAAGACGCCGTAATCAAAACAACAAGCCAGCATGAAAAACAGCCGGTCACGCCTCGGAATACAAGGTTAAACTCCCTGTCGGCCTCAGCCTCCACCCCCAATGGCTGATGCTGTGTCCAAAGTATAAAGAGAGGAGAAACCCCCCAAGACATAACTCTTGTCCCCAATCAAGATGGCCCAACTGGGTTCGGGAGATGCGAGAATAGGATGTCCTCCTCTGCACCCATCGAGGCATGACCAAGAAACCGGTGTTCCTCTCACCCATTTTACTTTCATAACACACCTCTCGCCATTATCTTACCCACGCGAAATTTGAAAGTTTTGCGATGTTAGGAAAGATGCAGGCCCAGACCTGTCATCTTCAACCAGCCCCCCCTATCACTGCCACCTGCACTCAGATGAGGCCCTTCATTTGCTTGACGTACTCCTTCTGCGCCAGTTGCACAAACTCCTTGTACTGGTCTGCGTAGCTGCCGCTGTCCTCGTCGTCCTCGTCGTCCTCGTCGTCGGCTTTCTTGGCTTTCTTCTCGTCGGCCTTCTTGCCCGATGACGCCCGGCCCTCGGCCTTGATCATCACCACAGAGGTCGGCCGCTTTGTGCGCGCCGCCTGGCCCAGCTCGCCTCGCGACACCACAAACACGTACGGCGCGTTGACGTCCTCACACGCCAGCGGCAGGTGCATAATCACCTCCGCCGGGTTGACGTCGCCTGCGATGATGACCACGCCCGGCACGTTACCGCCGTCCTTGGCCGCCGGGTTCTTGGGCGCTGCCTTGCGCAGGGCCTTGTTGACCTCCTTGACTCCACGTAAAAGGGCTTGCTGCTTGGCGGCTGGAAGGGATTAAATAAGCAAGGATAGAGAAAAAAAATACGTGGAATGAAAAATATCATGCAGGACTCACCTCGCTTCACAATCTTAAACACCTTCTTCTGGTACTTGTCTGTGGCCAGCGGCCGAGCAAACTCGACCACGGCGCCCCGAACGATGGGCTTGGGCGCGCGCGGCTGCTTGCTCGACTCCTCGCCATCTACCATTTTATCGTCATCGCCACTGGATTTCTTGTCCTGCTTCTCCTCCTCCTCGACTGACGCTGCTGCTGATGCCTGCAGGTGCGCCTCGAGGGCCTGTGCGAGCTTCTCCTTCTTCTGCTTCTTATCCTTCTTCTCGCTCTTCTCCTTGTTCTTGTGTACGCCGTCCGTCTCGGACCGCTTTTTCTCCTTCTTTTCCTTCTTTTCCTTCTTGTCCTTCTTCTCCTTTTTAGCCGCCGCTGCGACGACCTCCTCAGCCTCCTTTCTTTCCTTGCTGGAAGCCATTATGTTGACGGGCTAGAAATTGGCTCGTGACTCGGTGGTGAAGGCGTTTTGCAGTGACGAGTCAATTGCAGAATGTCTGGTGTTAGACAATAAGACTAAACAGAAGGACTCCGACAGTTGACACGAATAGTACAAAGTTGAGGGTCTGCGGACACGGAATGGCGCTCTGCGAACTGAGTTGCAAAAAAAGTTCAGCGTCAAAAATCCCTTTAGCTCCTTTATGATTTTTTTTTGCTAGCTGGAACGATAAGAACTCTATCTCGCATTATGTCCACAAACGCGCATAAACGATAATCCGAAAATGCTTACTGATTGATATCTTGGCCGCAATTGTACGATCTCCAAAACGCGGTTCATGGCTTGAAACAGGTTTGTGTTGAGAGAATATTCCTTTTATTCTTTTTTTTTTTGGAATTTAATGGGTATCAATAAAACGTCACTGGAAGTTTTGCTTCCAATACATTCACCTTCAACATCCACTCCCATGCTGCCAAGCACCCAGTACTTCGGCGGCTCTGTTCTCCATCTTACCATTCGCCTTCCATCTCTCCTCGCACCTCCAGCTTTCGTTCTGATCCTGTACTCCATGTCTATCCTCTATGTCCCGGTTGGCGTTTTGCAGACCAAGCTAAGGACTCCACTGACCAACCGCATAGAACGAGGTAATAGAACGAAGAAGGATAAAGTCAAAAAGAAGAAAAGAAAAACCTTTATCCATCCACATAATCCCCCCTATAACCACGGTCATTCTAATGCTTGCGCCTATAGTCCATTTTTATGTCTTTCCCCTCCACCTGTTTTTGAAAGCAAAATCGAAAGCAATAGATAAAAGGGGTAAACCGTACACCCCAACGCCACTTTAATGCAATGTGAACATGTACTGATTTCGCAGCTGTCAGTACCATATTCTGATATTTGCTTGGCCCAAAGGCATTCCGAAGCAAGTATCGTATCGTAATTTGCCCAGGCTGGCAAAATAAATGTAAAATCGATATTTGACGACATGAAAGTACAGCGCCCATCCTCGTTCCGAAGCAAGTGATCGCATGGGATTAGACCTTGCGGAAATCTGCTTTTAGTTAGATGATATTCGCGAGACGCGTAAGCAGGCCGTAGTCTAGGGAACTTGCCTTGCAGGACAGGGTAGATCATCTCGAAAGCAGTGTAGATCTCCTCACGAACTTTGGCGCCTGTGAGCACGATCTTTCCGCTGACGAAGATGAGCAACACGATCTTGGGCTTGATCATTCTGTAGATCAGACCCGGGAACAGTTCTGTGACAGTCGTTAACTAATCAATCTTATTTGAGATACTTTCTCCTGCGGGACAGGGTGCATACCAGGTTCGTAAGAGCTGAAGTTGTGGTGGCGAGATGCCAAGCCCTCAAGCCGGATAGGGAACTTGATGTCACAACTGCCGACGATGTTCTGGATCTTGAAGTCGGTGAATTTCGCGTTGAAGCCCAGCTTCTGAATGATGCGGGCGTACTTGCGGGATGCAAGTTTCGAGTCATCTTCAGACTTCGCACCGGTAACAACCATTTTGCCACTGAAAACAGGTGTTGGCACGTATCCTTCAAATATGCACAAGGCAGAAACAGGAGATTCAAGAGGCCCGCAATACTTACGAAGCAAAGATCAGAGCTGTTGTCTTGGGATCGCGGATACGCATAATGACAGCAGCAAACCGTTTCTATGCATAGACAGAACCTCAGTCAGTTACACGAGTTCCATGTTGCACCCACGACCATCCCTCTTGGTGTTCAATAGAGAAGAGTCCAGGGATAACACGTCTGTACGAACCGGATTGTACTCTGCATTGCGAGCATGCAGCGCGATGGTCTTGAGGTCAAGCCGGCAGTCGAGGTTGACAGTCGCGACAATGTTCCTTTTTTACGAAAAAAAATATGAACAAGTTGTTCTTTACGCATAAGACTTAACGAGGGGCAAGACACTCACTGCAACGTCGGCACGATGCCGCTCACTCCAACCGTCGCAGCCGCTGTTTCAGTGGTAGCAGCCGTTCCCGGCGCTTGCGCAGGGTTCGCAGACGCCGCCTTCGTGCCGTTAGGCGCGTTTCCGTCTTTTTCAGACGGTGGCGTCATAGTGTCTGTGCCTCCAGGAAACGAGAGTGACGTCGGGGCCGTGAAAGCCCGCGCCTGTGCGGCCGTCGACGGATGGGAGTTGAGCGAGTCCATCGAGGCCGGTGTGTACAAGCCTGGTGCCGGCGTCACCGTTGCTGAGTTCACCATAGTGACAGATGATGCCATGATGGGACTCTTAAAGTGTGCGGAAGAGCGATACGAGCGACCTATCAACAAAGGCACTGGGGGGGAGAGGTAGGAGGGGG
>JRUC01000873.1:0-10820 GCA_000806385.1 Leptographium procerum | reverse complement strand
TGTCACTGCCAGCGAGATTCCAAGAGCGACAGCTAATCAGACTGCGTAATATGATCCGCTGTACAGGACTTTTTTTTTCATTTGCATACGCAATTTTGTCCCACATACTCATATATTTTACGTATATCTGTCCCAGGCTGGTAAAATATTAGGAACACAGATGACAGCTGTTTGAACATGTGAGAGCAAAAAGAGGTAGCTTTACACAAGAATGAACGAATTCGTCCAAAGATGTGTTTTTTTTTCTGTATGCCTGTCCCGTCCCATGTATCTACATCCAGCTCGTTACTGTACAGATTGTATACAACAGCGCCCTGCCTATCAGCCGACCTAGCAGCCAATTAAGCACCCGAGACCTCTTCAGTCAAGTCCGTTTTCTGCTTTCCACCGTGCCAAGTATGCTGCCGGACTCCGCGGACCTGTAGAATCCTCTTCCGAGCCGGGATACACACCGAATGTTGGCCGGATGCGTTTTGTGATGAATGGAGTGAGCTATACCCGCGTCAGATTGGAGGTATTGAGATCCGGCCACACCCCCGATGCGGAGGGTGCGCTGCATAGGATCTTGCATACCTTGAAGTCGGTCAGGCCTGGCACCACAAACGTGCGCACCTTTTCGTACTCGATGATGTAGCCACCGCGCTTGGTGTGGCGACCCATGGAGCCTGTGCGCGTGCCCTTGTAGTAGCCCTTGTTGATGTCCTTGACCGTCAGCCGTAACTTGCGGAAGGACCGCTGCAGAACGTCGGACGCTCTCATATTGGAAGAGGTGAGATGGACGAAAGCTGTGGAGAGTCGTGGAGAGTCGTGGAGAGTCGTTGAGCTTGGCACCGCGATGTGGAGGCTATGCGGCGAGAGGTCCTATGTTTGCGCCTCGCCGACTGACTGCAATCACCAGATTTTCGGGCGAGGGGCTTCGTGGGTGCCTACTGCAGGCATTGCTTGCTCTCTTCGTTTTCTCTTTCGTCTATCTTTATTTTCGTGATAAGATGGCATGCCGTCCGAGACCCACTTATACTCACCGCCTTTTCTGTCATCACAAATGACTGGCCCAAATGGCAGCGGCAGAATATACCCCACTAAAAAAAGTTGAGAAAAGTTCACCTGCTGCAAGGATTCGAAAATTCTGGTGTAGATCTACTACGACGGCAATAAGGGCAAGACTCGACAAAGGCACACGAACCGGTCTTGCAAAATGTCTGGACGCCAGGCACACGGAAGATCATTGCTAGAGAAGCCAGCATCTCGAAAAAAGAACAACCAAAGAGGTGGTGGACCAGGGAGACCAAGCGGAGCGAAAAAAAATGGCCGGATTGATGTCCTTGCTTTAGCTGAGAAGCAGATCGGCGAAACGAAGAGCAAGGGTGTGCGACTGCGCGACCTGGACATTGAGCGCGACCCGAGCAAGCGACGGCGAGGAAACGAAGATGGCGACGAGGAGGAAGACAAAGACGATGCCGGCCGGGCTGGCGGTGCTTCCAAGCGTCGCCGCCGCAACGATGAAGAGGAAGGAGCTGGAGGCGATGACCAGGCCGATGACAACTCGGACGATGAGATGCAGAGCGACAGCGACGGTAATGAGTGGCATGTGGGCGTCGGCAGCGATGACGATGACTCTGAGATCGACAGTGACGAGGCCTTTGGCGAGAGTGACGACGAGATGTTTGACGGGTATGCCTTCCGTGGAAGCTCATCATCAACCAAAAATAAGAAGAAGAAGCGGTCCAATGGCGGCAAGGGCGGCGAAGACAAATTTGGAGGTTTTGACGACTCGGACTCGGACTCGGACGCAGGAGACGACGGCGACTCTCTTGGTGAAGATGCCATCGATCTTGCCCAGGCCCTCGACCAAGTCTCCTCAGATGAGGATGATGAGGAGGAGGAGAAGAAATCGGCAAGGACGAAGCAAAAGAAGAAGAAGAGCATCGGCGAAGGTGACGGCAGCGACGAAAGCGACGAAAGCGACGACAGCGGCTTATCGGCCGAGGACTCTGGATCTCTAGACTCCGAAGACGATGATGACGACGATGACGAATCAGGGTCCGAGTCAGAGTCAGAGTCTCCCGCAGCGTCAGACGAGGAGGACGAAGACAGCGACGCTAGCGACGGGTCCAGGTTCGAAGAGCTGAAGAGCATGGCCTCTGCGTTTGCTGGTAAGAGTAAGGATGCCGACACGGCAGCAGGGGCTGGCGCAGCTCAGAGCAAAGTCAGCCTTGACGACCTGGGTCTGTTTGGCGTCAAGGATGCACAGATCAAGAAGTCTCTCAAGCTGCTCGCCAAAGAAGAAAAGGGAGAGAGCGGCCCGTCGAAGAAGCTGGACGTGCCACTGGCGCGGATACATCAAGATCGGATTCTTCGCGAGGCGGCGGCGGAAAAATCCCACGAGACGCTCGGTCGGTGGGTAGACACAGTCAAGCACAACCGCCGAGCAGAGCACCTGTCTTTTCCCATCGCCGGGTCGCTGAAAGAAACCGGCCTCGACTCTCTTGAGATCCGTCCCATCGGCCAGAAGACGGCCAAGACGGAGCTGGAAAAGACGATTCTGTCGATCATGGAGGAGAGCGGTCTCGGGCCCAGCCAAAAGTCCGAGAAGAAGGGAGGAAGCGACGGTGAGGGCGAGGACGGGAAGAAGGCGCTGTCGGCGGAAGAGCTTAAGCAGATTGCCAGCCAGCGGCGGCACCAGCGGGAGCTACAGTCGCGCGAGCAGGCGCGGGCGAGGCGCATCAAGAAGATCAAGAGCAAGACGTACCGGCGGATCCACCGGCGGGAGAAGGCCAGGAACGAAGCTGCCACAGCCGAGCTGGAGGAGGGCGAGGACGTCGACTCGGAGGAGGAGCGAGAGGCACAGCACCGGCGCCGGGCCATGGAGCGGATGGGCTCGCGGCACCGCGAGAGCAAGTGGGCCAAACAGGCCAAAAACACAGGCCGGGCGGCCTGGGACGACGATTTCCGGTCGGGGCTTGTGGACATGGCGCGCCGGGACGAGGAGCTGCGACGGCGTGTGGAACGGCGCGCGTCCGGAGATGAGAAGGACAGCGACGAGAGCTCCTCCGACGAGGATGAGGACGAGGACGACGAGACGTTCCGGAAGCGCGCCCTGCGCCAGCTGAAGAAGGCCGGGCAGGACGGTGACAGCGAGCCCCAGTCGGCGTTGATGAACATTGCTTTTATGCAGAAGGCCGAGCTGGCGCGGAAAAAGGCCAACGACGAGGCCGTGGCCGAGATCATGCGGGACTTGGACGCCGCCGACCACAGCGGCGAAGAAGCCGTCGGTGCCGAAGACGAGGATGAGGACGGTGAGGGCTCCGCGTGGACCACCGTCGGCCGTCGGATGTACGGCGTCGCCGGGGCAGGCCAGACGAGCGGGAAGGCGGCAAAGACCAAGTCTGCTGCTGCCCGAGCCCGCACGGCTGCCGCTGCTGATGAGCCTGCCGACGAGCAGGGCGCTGTCACTTCGGAGACGGCCAAGACTGGATCCTGGGGCGCGCTGGGTGGCGGCTCATTCCGGGAGGACACGACGGCGGCGCAAGGAGGACCTGCTGCTACGGACAAGGCGGACTCGTGGTCGAAGAGCAAAGAGTCAACCTCGACCAAGGGAGGACGCCGGGCCGCCAAGGTGGAGGAGACGCTGCCCATGAGCAGCGTCATCGCCGGCACGATCAGCAGCATGGACAAGAAGAAGGATGACGAGGCCGGACGCAAAGCTGGCTCGAAGAAGCTCGAGAAGCCGAAGACGAAGAAGAAGCAGACAGCAGTTGAGGATGATTCTGAGACATCTTCATCTGGCAGTAGTAGCGAGGACGAGGGCGAGGACGAGGATCGCCAAGACAGCGCCGGCGTGCGGACAGGGGCCCGTGGCGGCGGCCGCGGCGGCCAAGCGAGGAGCCTCAGCCTGCGGGATGCGAACCTGCTCAACAAGGCGATAGGCGACGACGACACGGCGGCCGAATTTGCGCGCGAGAAGGCCCGGGTGGCCGCCGAAGAGGCCGAGGCAGCCGAGGCCGAGGCCGACGGCGGACGCAAGCGCGGCGGCGGCGACTTTTTGCCCGGCTGGGGCAGCTGGGCGGGCGACGGCATCAGCAAGCGGTCGGCCAAGCGGGACCAGAAGCGGCTGGAAGGGCAGCAGCAGCAGCAGCAGCAGCAGCAGCAGGGCGGAAGGGGAGGAAGAGATGGTGCCAAGGACGGCAAGGCGGTGGTCAAGCGCCGGGACGAGAAGCTGGAGCGCGTCATCATCAGCGAGCGACGGGTGCAAAAGGTAATTACTTTTTGGGGGGTCTTGTGTATCCTCTTGCTTTTTTTTTTTTTTCTTTTTTCTTTTTGCCTTTCTTTCTTTCTCTCATCTCTCTTGTTTCTCGCCCCTACTCTGACTCGCGTGCTGACATAATCCAGAACGCCAAATACCTGGCTTCCCAGCTGCCGCACGAGTTCGAGACCAAGAACCAGTACGAGCGGTCGCTGCGTCTGCCGGTCGGCCCAGAATGGGGCACCAAGACGGCCTTCCAGGACTCGATCAAGCCGCGTCTGCTGGTCAAGCAGGGCGTCGTGCTGCCCATGGCACGACCGCTGATGTAGAAGCACTCAAAAGGGTATTCGGATTAATATATGGGAGGTTTCTTTTAAACAAAAAATAAGGAACTGCATTTGCATTGCTATGTTTTAAGATATAAAAAAGAAGATATATCCATATATAAAAGTGTAATAGATCGAAAGGACACGATACTAACACCGGTTTTCTCTTGGCGCTCTTTTCCTTTTTTTTTTCTTTCCCTTTGGCTGTCGACTTGCGACGATCTTTGCCCTCCTTCCCTGCCTCCTTTCAGCGCCGGCGAATATTCGTACAAAAGAAAATAAATTGCGTATCGTACACGATATGTGTGATATCGGCCACCCGATCAGCCACCCGATCACTTCCCCTTGGCGCTTTCTCGCCCGTCCTTGTTGGCCATCTTCCCCTACAGGTTGAGCGTCGCCTTCACCATGTCGAGGGCACCACCAGGAGTAACATAGAAGGCCATAGCGATGATAAAGTACAGGCCCATGAGCTGCGAAAATGTTAATAGAGGGGGAGAGAGAGAAGAGAAGAAAGAGGGAGAAAAAAAAAACAACTCACCATGGCACCTTCGAGATAATTGCTCTTGCCGTCCTGCACAGTGTAAGCGACGACGACCACACTCAGTGCAAAGACGACCGTCTCAAAGGACTCGAAGCGCAGGGTCATGGGCTGGTCCAGGATCAGCCATCCGACAATAACCAGGGCGGGCGTGACGAGCAGGGCGATCTGGATGCTGGAGCCCAGAGCGACGTTGATGGCGAGCCCCATCTTGTTTTTGATGGCAACGGTCACGGCGCTCACGTGCTCAGCGGCGTTTCCGACGATGGGGATAAGGATCAGGCCGATAAAGTTCTTGGAGATCTTGCCGGTGGCCACGATGGCGTCGATGCTGTCAACCAGGTACTCGGCGCAAACGGACACCAGCACGGTTACGACGACCAGTACAGCTGCAGCTGACCACGGGCTCATGTGGCTCTCGAGCTCATCGGCGGCGGCGGCCTCCTCCTCGGCGGTGGGCGGCGTGCCTGCCAGCGTGGACTCAGCGTCAAACAGGGTCGAGTGCGTGCGCAGTTGGAAGGTCAGGAACAGGCAGTACAGCCCCAGCAGGATGATGGAGGTGCCGTGAGACAGCACGAGGATGGTGTGCTCGCGCACTTCGGGGTCGGTGGAGTTGCTGATAGCCGCATAGAGCTGTTCTTGTTAGTAAAAGGGGAAGAGAGGAAGAGGACTCGAGAGGGTGAAGAAAATGAGAGAATTGGAGAAGGGAAAGAAGCGGAAGGAAAGGCGAGTTCAAGCATACCGCGGCTGGGATGATTAGAGACGCAGACGACAAGGCCATGAGAGAGCAGCTGGTCTGGGCAGTGACCGAGGCGAACTCCTGCTCCATTGGATTGTTGGTGCTGTCGCGCATGTTTCTGAGGCCACCGAAGAAGAAGCACATGCCAAGGACGAGCAGGGCGTTAGACAGGATGGAGCCAAGCATGGACGACTGAACGACCTCGATCTGGCCCTCCTTGAGGGCGACGATGCTGACGATCAGCTCAACGGCGTTGCCAAAAGTGGCATTCAGCAGGCCGCCCAGCGAGTCGCCCAGGCGGGCCGAGATCTCCTCGGTGGCAAACGACAGCACGGCGGCTAGCGGGATGATGGCCAAGAAGTTGAGGGTGAAGACGGCGGGCGCGCCCCAACCAAGCTCGCCGGCGATGATGCCGATAGGTACAAACACGAGCAGTGCGTTGACGGGGCTGGAGTACAGCGTCGCCTTAGTGATGTTGAGCACGTGGGCCCCCGTGCGCGTGAGGTAGTTGGTGCTGTCGTAGCCCGGCGTGTGGCTCTTGTCCAGGACCAGCCGGCGGAAGAAGCCGGAGTCAGCGCCGCCATGGCTGTGGTGGTCGTGACGGTGGCAGCTTTCGAGGATGCCGTTCGGGCGGGCAGACCGGCTCGAGATCAGCGGCGAGCTCTCTGTCGCCTCGGCGCCATCGGATGGTGTGTGACCCGTAGACATGGTGTCGAGGGTCGTCGAGAGGTTGAGGGCGAGATCAATTTTTAGAATGGCGCAAGGGTGTCTTTTTCGCAAAGCTATCGCAAAGCGAATGACGGCGGTATAGTCAGCAGCAGCAGCAAACAAATTACTTGTACTGCACACTCTTTAGAAAGGCCGACTATTCGAGAGATGGGAGGATGTGGTAGTTGCTAGGTTTTTACCACACGTGGTACTCTGTGAGAAAGTATCATATAGTACGATATGAGTACGTACTCGTAGCTTGATTATCTTAGCTCTCTTTTTCGTTCGTTTTCGTCGATCAGAACCTGCTGCGGATTTCTTTTTGTCCAACCTCTGGCGCTGCCAAGAAGTAACAGAATGTCGTGGCGGGGCAGCACAGGCGGTCCGGGCATTCTTGGGAGGTCTGGGCGAAACAAATGAAGAAGAAAGAAGAAGAAGAAGAAACGGCAAATTACGTCGTGAGGGAAGAGGGAGGGGGACAGGGACGGCCGAGAATAGAGGGTGGAGCAAAAAAAGGCATCCCGAATGAGCTGTTTAGTCTAATATCAGATATCGTGGTTGCCGTAGGCTCCCGCCAGAGACACAAATCGCATTGGGAGCTGTGGAAGCTCGGGGTATGCGGTGCTTTGCGGGAAGCGCGAGCAAATGCTGAGACCGGCAAAGTGGAACTCGCTGTGTGGATGGGCAAGAAGCTGAGCGACGCGAGAAGCTGCTTCGATTTTACTGTGCCAAAGGAGCCAGTAGCAACCAGCTTAGCGTGCCAAGAGTGCCAAGAGTGGCTGTGTAAGTCTCGGCACTGCGTCTAGCTTGTTGCTAACCGGCTAGTGGAGCCACCAACGACATCAAATTCCAGATCTTAGTGGGCCGATCTTGCTCTGCTGTGTGTGCTCATTAGGTACTTCGTCCCAGGTACCTTTCGTACGAGTACCTCGTCCTGTCGTGCTAGGGGCTTGCTCCACAGGAGAGCGCCGTGTTGTGTGTGTCAGCGTGCAAAAGTTGCTCGTTTCACTTATTGAGTACATGTTTTGTACCCTTTAGACGAAAAGGGTGTTTTGTCTGTACTCTGTACTGGCAATGTTCGATCTTCACGTTGATTGCCCTTTGCTGACTCAGCCGCTGACTCATTACACGTCTCGTTATTGGCTCAGAGACGCTGACCCAGCGCGGCTGCATAGCACAGATACCATGTGCGGCTTGCGCCCCCGTCCAGCCAGCCCGGGTCGAACGCGGCCTGGCTGAAGAAGGCATAGGCCGCGTCCGGGTCCGCTGTCGCCAGGTTGCCGTACAGCACGCCGCGCCAACCGCCCGGTACGACGTCAGCGCGGCCGCCGGCAAACGCGTCTGCCCACTCCTCGGCCACAAAGGAGGGCGGCCGGATCAGCGGCGAGCATGGCAGCAGCGGCAGCATGTGGATGCCGTGGATGTACTCGCGGGCCGCCCCAAAGTACGTTGTGTGGTCCATCTTGTTCTCCATTAGGATGCCGACCACCTTGTTGGCCGCAAACTGCGCCGGCTGCACCGCGTTGCCGCCGTCATCGCGGCTGCTGCTGCTCCCGGTCTCGTAGTAGTAGTACGTCCGCAGCGACCGCGCCAGAACGGCCAGCATCAGGCTGCCGCGCGCCTCCATCGCCGCGTCGCCGCGCACCTGCCCCCACAGCTTGATCGCGTACGCCGCCAGCGCGTCCTCCGAGCTCGACTCCTGGTCCTTGCCGTCCATGGCCGCAAACAGGCCGTGCGCCCAGCTGTGCCCGTGGTACCAGTCGAAGCTGCGAGAGACCGGGAAGAAGCTGTCCTGCCGGCTCGGGTTGGCGTAGTCTCGCACGAGCGTGTCCACATACGCCCTGTTCGCCCGCAGCCACGCCGCGTCCAGGTGGCCTAGCACCGCTCCCGCGTACACCAGGTAGCCGTAGTGGAAGTGGTGGTCGTTGTAGTACGCGTTGCCAAAGTCTGCCATCGCGTCGCCCGTCGTGTACGTTGCCGACGACACCAGCCCGCCCCAGGCGCTCTCGTACACCAGAGGGTGTCGCGGCCGATTCTCCGCAAACCGCGCAAAGGCTGCCTGCAGCTTCTTCAGGCCAGCTGCCGCCAGCACGGCGTCACCCAGCAGCTCGCGTGCACACAGCACGATAGTTGCGAATTTGGCAAGGCCCTAGACTGTTAGAAAATGACGAGATAGAAGACAAGACAAGAAAGCATGAGAAAGGAAATGAAAAAAAAAGGACAGGACAAGCCAGGAAAAGCAAATACCTTTCCGGAAAAGTACACCGAGTCCAGGTCGGACTGGGCATCCATGTCCTGCGACAATTCCTGCCGGGCCACCTCCAAGATTCTCTGCCGCACAGCTGCTGACGACAGTGAGCGCACGGTACGCCGCGTCCGCGGGTCCCACGGCAGGAAGCCCATGTCCACTGGCAGCTCCGGCTCGACCATGGTCCATGAGTCTGCAGCCACGGCCCGTGCTATCCCGTTTGTTGGCGTCTGCAGCTCTAGATACGTCGACGCTACTCGCGTCTTCTGGTCAAAGGACGCGCGGTGGTGCGGCAGCGCAAACATAAGCAGCGGCGTGTTCTGCTGCTGCTGCTGCTGTTGAGGGTCGCCGGCGTCCGCCTTCACGAATCCGAAGCGGTACGAGCCGTCAGACCGCCCTGCCTGCCCATCAGCGGCAGACGTGCGTCCAGACAGCTCTACGCCTTTGGCATACACGCCAGCCGACCGGTCGTAGACGAGAATGCTCTGCTGCACCGGCCGCGCTCCCGGCATAATCCGCGCAACCTGTATCGAGCCGTAGAAGGCCTGGCGCGCCTCCAGCACGCCAATGTGCGGCGTACGCTGCAGGACGAGCGGCGCCGTGCCGTGCCTGTGTCGTGCATACAGCAGCCACGTGGAGCTGTCGTTCATGTGCAGGACGAACCGCCGCAGGCCGCCGCCTCGGCCGACCACTGGCTGTCCGCTGCCGACGGCGCCGCCCGTGGCCGCATCGGGCACGAGGCCGTCGACGGATGTGATAGCCATGGCTGACCGAACGATCGGCCGCGATCCGTCGTACAGGCCTGTGATAAAGCCCTGGCCCTGCACTAGCGGAAACTGCACCGCCGGGCGCTGCGTCGGGCCGCCGGGCCGCACGCTGACAGTGGCCGACATGTGTGTCAAGTTCTCGACCGTCAGTGCCGTGCCGGGACCCAGCTCGGCCGCGTCCAGCGCGATGTTCTGCACAATGGGCGGGCTAAAGTAGTAGCCAGCCGCTGCGGGGCCGCCCTGCTTCTGGTGCTGGCACTCGGCTGCCGGCGGACCAAACACCCGCTGCTCGGCCGTCACGTGTGACACCGTCAGGCCCCAGCCACACGTCGGGCTTCGGCCCTTTGTCCATGACACCGAATACGGCAGCAGGTATACCGGACAGTCCTGCTCGCCCAGCAGCAGGTTGGCATAGAACTTGTTCGTCTGCAGCGGCCCGCTGGCCTGACGCGTCCTGCTGTCAACGCCCAAACAGGCCAGCGGGTGGTCTGCCCGCATCTTGATCTGCGGCGGCGGCGGCGTCGTGGCCACCGGCGCTGCGAATATGTCCATGGCCGTCGTCGTCGTCGTCGTCGTCGTCGTCGCCGTCGGCGTTGTCTTTGCTGTGGGAAGCTGGACAGTTCGAGATATGAAGGGGGAGGAGGGGGATAATAAGTGGGTTTGCAGTCGTTATTTGGCGGCCCAGCCCGCCAATTTCAGCGGGCCTCTGCACCCACTACAGTGCACTCTTCTCGTAAATAGCCGTCATGTTTGGCTTGCATCTGTTTCTCGGCGGTTGGGCGGTTTGCAGATTTCAATGCTGGATGTTAAAAGCACTGAGCGAAAAGCAAAGCTTCGTCTCACCTGATTTAGTGGAGAGTTTATACCATGAGGAAGGAACGATCGTAAGATACGTAAGCGTGTCTTTTTCTTTCTCCGTTCTTTGTCTATGCATCTAACTATTAGTGTTGCTGACCCCAGTTTCAAATGTGCAAAGCATTGAAGTTCCAGCATTTGCTGTACAGCCAAGAGAGCATTCCCCTGAGCGGAACCTCCATTTAAAAGCTATATGCCCAGAAGCCCCATAATTGCCTTGTCTCTTGTCACCCGTCTACAAGTTATGACGCTGCTCTGGCCCAAGGCGCCGCTTCTTTTCAGGAGACGTCTCTGAGTCAGCTGTTAGCTGCGGTCCCAGAACCCATCGCTTGGGAGGGGGCCGGCGAGGGGGAGACGGATTAGCAGGGCGCTGTGCCGGGATCGCTGAGCCCG
>JRUC01000872.1:0-10844 GCA_000806385.1 Leptographium procerum | reverse complement strand
CTGCGGCATGGACAGCGAGATATCCTTGATCTCCAGCAGGAGCGTCTCGGTGGCAGCGGCGGCGGCTGCTCCAGCTGCTCCCCCTGTTGGTGCTGGTGCTATTGATGGCGCCTGGCGCGCAGGCAGCGCTCCGTTTGCGTGTGTGTGTGTGCCGTTTGCTGCTGTCGTCTCGCCATCTACTCTTCTGCGCTTGAGGGCCGGCTCGTCGTGGGTATGCTGCTGCTGGTCGCAGACGAAGCTGGCGATGCTATTGAAGAGGGCGACACGTGCGGGAGAATCTAGGGCGAGAGAGAGAGAAAGCCAGGCAGTGGTCAGCTTTCTGTACAGCCAGCATGAGACTTATCTCACGATCCACTTCACCTCTTCGCCCCTTCATCCATTCCTTACCTGCTGCTTTTTGGATGCCGACCACGAGGTCTGGCCGCGCCTGAAAGGCAAGGCGCAGCCTCTCGGTGTCGAGGCCGGTCGCCATAGAGGGCGGGAGAAACACACAAAAAAAGGGTCAGGTCGACAGAAGCAGTGACAGTCGGGCCGGTCTCGGATCAAAAATAGCGATTGTTAGGCAATTGGTAGACCGACAGACCGACAGTAACGGCTGGAGGGAGTTGAACGCGTTAAGTAACAAACGGCTCTGCTAATAATTAGCGAGCTGGTGGTGTCCGCTTTAATGATATAATTCAGAATTCCATATATAAAACCGCCATGTCATGTGACACTAGTTGTCAGCAGAACGCACTTTTGGTCTTACATGGGCAGTCTTCATCTCTTCGCTTCTCTTTTCCTTCGTTTCCCTTTTCCTTTCTTTCTTTCTTTTCTTGTATCTCTTTACATGACAGCCTTTCGTGAGTAGGCGGGTGAATTAATCAATATTCCTCTTATTCTCTTCCCTCACTTCTTCTTCCCCTTTTATTCTACTGCCCTCCCTTCACTCCAGCATGCCCTTGAGCACGGCAATTTGCTCCAGCACCGAGGCCTTGCTGGTGCCGCCCTTGGCAGAGCGCATCTCGACGCTCTTCTCGTAGTCGAAGATGGCAGAGATGTCCTCCTCGAAGCGGGCCATGTGGCCAAAGGCGCGGCCGGACCTTTTTTTGGTAGCAATCTTCGGGCGACGTCATTGGCCGAATTGGAACGCCGACAAGAAGCTGTCGCTCGGTTGCTCAGTTGGCATATTGTTCGTCTGTTTGTTTGCAAGCTTCATCGTCGGAACCGTGACATGTAGAACACTACCAACAAGTGTGTGCCCCTATCGCCTCTCTGCTTGCATGCGACATGTTGAAGCTAGAGTTTACATTTAAAGTAACCACAGGGCGGCGCCTTGCACAGCGCCTTCTATCTCTGCCACAGGGGCACTTAGTCGGTATTAGGTCGCTGTAAGTTACTAAACGAAGAGTTTCGAGTTAGCATTGAAAATAACAGGCGATAATATGCGTTGCTACAATGGCTACTCTGATGCTGTGTTGTCAGTCGCTCTTTCCGAATGCTGGAGTTGCTTGCACATTACCTAATGCGATCAAGACTCTGCCAAAAATGAAAATGAAAATAAAGTAAAAATAAAAGCACTAGAATAGCATCGCTCCATCTCTGTGTTGATCTCGCTCCCGCTCCAACTGCTCGGCCAACTGTTTCACCTTCCCACGCCGCTCGCTAGAATGGCGTTTGTCTTGCTGGCTGTGCCTCATCCAGCGCAGTGGGGCGGCGGTTGCTGCCGCAAAGCCAGCGACCCCTGACAAGCGCTGGCAGCTGGGAGCCAATCGCCTGCGTCTGGGTCGATCCCGACAAAAACGGCCGTGTGTCATTTGGTCCGTGATCTCTCCACTGGTGGTTGATTGTTCAATTTGTTTTAACTGTTTTGACTGTTTGATTGTTTTCTTGCGTTCTTGCGTTCTTGCGTTCTTGTTTGTTTGCCCTTCCTCACCAAAGCAGTGATCTTCCTTGGCAGTGCACTCATTGAGTCATGATGCTTCCTCACACCACCTCAACGTCAAAGATTTGTACAACAGCCCACCAAAATGGGAGCTGCATTTTCTTCAGTCCAGGCTGAACGGTGTATCATCCCGTCTTTCATGCCTCAGAGTTGCCGGTGACTGTCTATTTCGATATGCCAATCATTGTCAAAAGGGTCGCTTGGGTGGCACGTTTCTCTCCTGTTCCCGAGACAGTCAAAAGGCGACAAGAGCTGTTTCTGCTGCTAGATCAGATTGTGGCAAGTCCGTCCACTGCAGCTACGCTCTCACAGCCACGGCCAAGGCCATCCTCACCGCGACTTTCGTGAGAGCATGCGCGGCAAGGAACAGAATAAGGAACCGAATTCCGGGCTCATGAATCAACGCAATCGTTCGTTGGCTCGTCACCGCGCAAGCGAGCACTGACGGCTGATCTTTTTCGACCGCTGTTCTAGCACTGCCCCATGTTGATTTTCAAGAAGACTTGTAGGCCAGTGAAAGGCCCTTGGTCCGGGGGTCATGGCCCGAAATAGCATCTCCTGGACGTTTTGCAAGTTTGGGCTGGGCTGCGGCTAGGCCGTTCTGCGGCCTCTGATTGGCCACAGCAATCGCTTACAGCGCCGGTTTAGGGTAGCCCCACTACAAAGTGCCCTTTGACTGCGATTGTCCTTCCATTCACGACCTCAGCAACAGACGCCCTCTTGGCCTCACGAGGCGCTGCGCGGCCCTTTGGCCGAGACAGACGGCCGTGGGACCCACAGAAAGCCCTGCTGCACGTCCTTGTTGACGACCGGTCTGTGCCTATTGAGCGTCTCTCTGCGTTGCCGCCGTCTGCTGTTCATGCGTTCAAATATCATTGAAAGGACATCCCCCGATTCATTGTTCTGCGGCCATATGATTCACTTTCCGGGCCTCCAAATCATGTTCATCGTCTTTGTATGGTGATTCCTCTCCTCTCTCTCTTTCTTTTCCTATACTGTTTCTTTCTCGGTCTCTTTTTCTTCTATCTTCCTTTCTCTCCTCTCGGTTCGATATCGACTTAATTCCTTCTTCTCTTTTTTTTGTTTGTTTTGCCAAACGCAGCAATACTTAATACTTTGAGAGTCTGGATAGATTTCTGTTCTTATTCCCAAGAACATTACTTTCTTTTCGGTTCCTACTGTTTTCAAAACTCATTCTTTCCCCCTTTCTTCTCTTCTGAGCTACTCTCGACCCGAACGATAAGCACACCAACCAGACATATTCTGACCAATCTTCATCCAACCATGGGGTTCCGGCAAGAAAACGGCGCTGACACACGCTACCCAGATGTGCCCGACTCGCTCAGCCACGACTCATTTGAGATGCAGAACATCAAGCTGGACGAGCAGATGCCGCCACCGCCAAAGTACGACTCTGCGGGCGACGTGACACCATACTTGGGGCTGCGCGCGCGGCTGTCACAGGTCTGGATCAACCGGTGGACGATACTGCTGCTGGTGGTGCTGGCGCGGGTGCTGATGCTGCTGAGCAACCTGGATGACAAAATTGGCAACGCGGAGACAGAGGCGCTGTCAGCGTGCACAAAGGTGGAGGACGTGGGCAGCACGATGGCGTCGATGCCACACTACTTGTCGGTGGGAGTCAACCAGCTGGCGGCAGACGGGATCTCGCAGGCGGTACAGGGAGCGGTGGAGCTGCTGCTGATGATCCTGACGGGGGTGGAGCAGCTGATCCTGTTTGTGATCAACATGTACATTGGGACGTACGTGTGTCTGTCGACGGCACTGATCCACGGAGCGCTGGACGTGGGGATCGGGGCGGCCGACGAGGTGACGAGCGTGATGAACAAGGCGATCAGCAGCATCACGGACACGATCGCAGACGACGTGTCGAGCGTGCAGACGACGATCAACGACGCGTTTGCGGAGATCGCGTCAGCGGCCAGCGTGTTTGGGTCATCGCTAACGGCGCCGACGATCAATATCACGTCAGGGCTGGACGAGCTGAAGAACATCTCGGTGGACGACACGGCGTTTGTCAAGACGCTGGAGCTGCTGAACACGACGATCCCGACGTACGACCAGGCGGAGCAGCTGGCGAGCGACGCCATCTCGATCCCGTTTTCCGCGGTCAAGACGCTCCTCAACAACACGTACGGCAACTACACGTTCTCGACGTCGGCGTTCCCGGTGGCGCAGAAGCAGGCGCTGACGTTCTGCTCGGACAACTCGTCGATCAGCGACTTCTTCACAGCGCTGTACGCGGTGGCCGCGCAGGCGAAGACGGTGTTTGTGGCGGTGCTGGTGGTGCTGGCGGTGCTGGCGTGCGTGCCGATGGCCTGGCTGGAGCTGCGGCGGTTCCGCATCCAGCAGCGGCGGGCGCGCTTGCTGTCGGAGCAGGGTTACGACCCCATGGACGTGGTGTATATTGCATCGCGGCCGTTCACGGCGGGCGCGGGGATCCGGCTGGCCAACACGCGGTGGCTGGCGGGCGGATATTCGGCGAAGCGGCAGCTGCTGACGCGGTGGGCGGTGGCGTACGCGACGTCGCTGCCGGCGCTGTTTGTGCTGTCGATGGCGGTGGTGGGCTTCGTGTCGTGTCTGTGCCAGGCGGTGCTGCTGCGGGCGGTGCAGCGGGAGACGCCGGGGCTGGCGGCCGAGGTGGGCGACTACGCGCAGGAGGTGGTGCGCACGCTGCAGAACGTGTCGACGACGTGGGCGGGCGACGCTAACACGGTGCTGCTGGACTTCCAGGACCGGCTCAACGACGACGTGCTGAACTATGTGGTCAACGCGACGACGGCGGTCAACGACACGCTCAACGTGTTCACCGACGAGATCGACAGTGCCATCACGGCCGCCTTCAACGGCACCGTGCTCTACAGCACCGTGCAGGAGGTCGTGCGCTGCCTCATCGGCATCAAGATCGACTCGGTCGAGCAGGGGCTGACCTGGGTGCACGACCATGCACACGTGACCCTGCCCCAGTTTCCCCTCGACACCTTTTCTGTTGGGGCCAACGAGTCCATCTCGGACGACGACAGCCTGTCGGGGGGCAGCTTTCTGTCGACGGTCTCGGCCAGAAGCGTCAAGAGCGTGTCGAGCGCGACCACGGACGAGGTCAGCGCGGCCGTGACCAAGCTGGTGAGCTTTCTGCGCAACGGCCTCGTCCAAGAGGCCCTGCTGTCGACGGCCCTGCTGCTCGTGTACGTCATCGTCGTGCTGGCCGGCCTGGTGCGCGTGGCCGTGCAGATGGCGACGCGCGACCGCTCGCGGGCCGAGGGCGGCCAGCGCTGGTACGCCGAGGGCGTGTCGGGGCCAACGGGGCCAACCCAGAATACCCAGAATACACAAAATACACAAGATACCCAGGCCGTCTTCCCCCGCTTCGACGCTGCCGAGAGCGCGGCCATGGACGACGCGGCGGCGGCGGCAGCGCGCGACGGCAGACTCCGCATGATGAAGCTGGCCCGCGTGCCGCTGCCGGTGCGCGTGGCCACCAGAGGCAAGGTCGAGACCAAGTCGGGCCACTGGCGCAGCAGCAGCTCCGGCGACGTGGAGGAGGCCGACGCCTTCGGCTTTGCGCTCGGCGACATCAAGCGGCCAATCGCCGAAGAAGATGCTGCAGGGCGCCGCTAGGATCGGCCGCCGCAGTATGAAGAGCGGCGTCTGTGCTGAAAGGGAGGGGTGTTTCTTTTTTGTCTATAATGATACGTTCGGCGTTTTCTGAGATGGTTTGAAATAACTGGGTCTGAGTTGGCTTTTCTTGGCCGAATATGATTGTCTTCTGGTTCCTCGGCTTATTTGGTTTTTCCTTTGGCGTTTAGAAGCACCTCTCGCTCTCCTGGAGCTATGAAAGAGATGGACGGCCTTTTTTTTTGCATTTGCATTTGCATTTGCGTTTGTATCTTTATTACATTTATCATAGCATTCTAAAGCGTCTCGACGAATAACGCCTGACCCTCTCCCCAAACCGCCTTTCTCCCGGTTTGCACGCCAAAGTGAACAAGCAAAAGCAACAAGACAGAAGATAAAAAAACTGCCAGTACCTACGCCCCCAAAGTATTAAATTGCAAAATGGCAGTCATTTCTCCGTTTCTCCGCTTCTCCGTTTCCCTGTGTCGCCGCGTCTCGTCTACTCCACATCGTTTATCATCGTCGTCTCCCTCCCTCTCAGATCCGTCTCAGACCCGTCCGGCTCTTCGCTTTGGCGCCGGCGTGCCGTTTCCGCTCATTCCCATGCTCAGGATCTTGGTCCGCCGCGTCGCCATCCTCGGCACCGCCGACTTTTTCTGGGCAGCATCTATTGTTGCCGAGGTCACTGCGGTCGTTGCTGTCGCCGCCGTCGACGTCGCTGCCGCCGTCTTCGTCCCCGCTGCTGCTGTTGCTGCTGCTGCCGACAGCAGAGCCTTGCGCGGCGTGGGCGGCTGCAGCCGTGACGTCCGAGTCGTGCGTCGTGGGATGGCCTTCTTCTTCTCCAGCACGGAAGATGACCGGGGCGGTGGTAGCGGTGGTAAGCCGGCACCTGTAGTGCCTGCCGTAGCTGTTGCGGTGGTTGTAGCGGCAGGTGTTGCTGCTACTACCAACTCCGGCTCAGCCAGACTCGCTACTGCTGCTGCTGCTGCTGCTGCTGCTGCTACTACTGCTGCTGCCGCTCCTCCTTCTTCAGCAGGTAGTAACGCGGAAGCCTCAGCAGATGCAGCCACAACGCTAGGCACAACAGCCACAACAGCCCCAACAGCCACGTCAGCCACACAAGCAGCCACACTGCTGCTCGCGGCCGTCTCGTCCGGCTTGTCCATCATGTCTGCACATGACACGGCCTTGGGGGTCTTTTCTTCTTTGCTCTTCTGCCCGTCTTCCTGCACGTCGGTCGCCTTCTTGCCTTTACTCTTGTCCCGTGTCCGCTTGCCCTCGCGGCCCTGCACCCGCTCCAGCTCCTTGGCCCAGCGGACCGTCTTGGCCTTGCCGGCCCGCTTGCTATCCTCCTGGCCGTCTTTGTTCTCCTTGTTCTCCTTGTTCTTCTTGTTCTTTTTGTCACCTTCGCTCTCCTCATCGACTGTCGTCTCTACTGCATCTAAGAAGGACTTCTTCTCCCCCTTGTCCTTCTCCTTCTCCGCCTTTTTCGCCCGCATCTCCTGGGCCTGTCGTGCCAATACCGCCGACGGATGCTCGGCCCCGGCTCTGTTCTTGCGCGTGTTGACCCGCGTGATCGCCGCCACGTCCTTCTCGCCGCTGCGCCGCAGAACCAGCCCGGGCACGTGGCCCTCGTCGCCGTTAAGATTCAGCGACCCCGGCAGCCGTACCGGCAGTAGAGACAGTGTGGTGCCGTTGCTGCTCGAAACGGCCGCCGCTGCTGCAGCTGCTGTCGACTTGGCCGTTTGGCTGCTGCGCGTCGTTCGCTTTGATCGCCGTGGCCCGGCCGCCTCCTCTATGGTGGTGGTGGCGGTGGCAGTACTCGATGCTTCACCGCCCGGCAGAAACGCTGGGTTAAAGATGCCTCCAGTATCGGCCTCCATCTTCTTGCGTCGCCGTTTCGGCCGCGGTGGCGACGTGTCCTCCAGCGACGGCGCACTCAGCAGGTCGCGCGATCTGTGCAGCTTCACTGGCTTCGCCTCCTTGTCGCCGCTGTCGCCGCTGCCGCTGCTGGCACTACCGTCAAGGCCGCTCTTCCGCTTCTTTCGCGGGCTCGGACTCGCGTTAAGATCCTTCTTCGCAAATGGAGCGCGGCTCTTTATTGGCGACTGTGACTGTGATTGTAGCTGCAGCTGCAGAACCTCCTCTGCCTTCTTCGACACTGGCGACCCAGAGGCTGAGGCTATTGATCCCGATCGTCGCTTCGCCCGTAGATGCACTGTTTGTTTCAATGCCAAAGGTGTTCCAGCTGCTCCTGGTGTTCTTTCTGCTACAACTGCTGCCACTGTTGCTGCTGCTGCTGCTGCTGCTGCTGCTGCTGCTGCTTTCGTTGCTGCTGCTGCTTTGGCTGTCTTGTCGGCCCTGGCTCGCGTGACAAACTTGCGTAGCATCTCTGTGTTGGAATCCTCCTGCGATGACGGGCAATCTTCGGTCAGCTTCTGCAGATCCGTCGTCGTCATTGTTACAGTCGCGTCCTCGTATCCTTCGCAGCCGTTGCCGTCGTCGTTGTCGTTGTCGTTGTCGTTGGCGTCACCGTCCTCGACCACGTCCTCGTCGACAGTCTCCCCCTCGTCCTCGTCCTCGCTGTTGATGGCAAAGCCGTCGCCTCCTTTGCCTGCCTCCTCTCTGCCCGTTGCTGCTGGCGAGCGAAGCTTTGTGCTCATAAATGGCTCAGGCGTGTTGGGTTCCTCGCCGTCGTCGCTTGCATGGTGCTGCTGTTGTTGTTCTTGTTCCCGTGGCTGCTCCCGTTGCTGCTCCTGCGTAGAAAAGGGATCGCTCTCTTCTGTGTCCTCTGCATTCGAGTCCATCTCCATGTCCATCCGCGGCGTCGCACAATCCTTAATAAACCGAGCCGAGACATCCTCCGACGTGTCGTCGGGCACCAACGGCGCCAAATAATTCTGACCAGTAGCGTCACGAGATCGCGCGGGCGCTTTGCTCGGCGATTGCGGTAGTTCTTCGTCACCAGAGAGCGCGCTTCTTCTGCCTGGTGTGGCAGGAGGTGGGACTAGCTCAGAGTGCTCGTCCGCTGTCGAGAATAGAATAGCGATAGTGCTCTCCTCGACACAGTCCATCGCTGCATCCTCCTGCGCTTCAGCGGCTTCAGCGACCGCCGACTTGGACAGACCAGAGTGCAGTCCTTCACCACCGCATACAGCCTGCGTGATGCTATGGTCGCCAGGCAACAACGTTACTTGGGCCGAGAAATCGTCGTGCTCGGCATCCACGGCTATGTCTTTTGCCTCCACCTCTGATGCCAACACGCTGTCGAGTGGAGACGTCAACGCTGGCAGCAGTGAAGCGCTCGTGCTGTTTGGTTCGAGGTTGCTGCTGCTGCTGCTGCTGCTGCTGCTGTTGTTGTTGTCGTTGATGTTGCTGTTGCTGTTCTCGTTGTTCTGCTTGTTCTGGTTGGCGTTGCCATTTATTTTTAGCAAGGGATAGACAGGAGGATCGGCGCCGAAGATGTCTAGATTCCTGCGCACATCTACAACAACTGGCTCTTCGCGCATAGCGCAGATGTCTTCTTCCGCCACCATCGATAAGCTAACACTTGGCGTTGCTGTGGCGTG
The DNA here is from genome assembly GCA_000806385.1 of Leptographium procerum. Lineage (NCBI taxonomy): Eukaryota > Fungi > Ascomycota > Sordariomycetes > Ophiostomatales > Ophiostomataceae > Leptographium > Leptographium procerum. The sequence goes on along the minus strand of JRUC01000872.1, from coordinate 1,715 downwards.
CACCATATCTGCCTGCTTCTGCTGTTGCTGCTGCTGCTGCTGCTGTATAGTGCTGACGTCTTTTGTCTTCCAAGCACTCCTAAGCAGGCCAGACCTGATTTCTGCTCCCACTGTTGGCTGCGCACTATGGCGGCGAGCTGCCGATCTGCTCTTTGCCACCTTTGCCACCAACAACGAGTCTGTACCTGTGCTTCTCCGTGCATGTCTTGCACCAAGTCTCCTGCTCGCAGCTGCTTCCGCCCGCTTCTCGCTGCGCCTGCCGTCATATAGAGACCTGCGCCGTCGTGTCTCGTGTGCGGGCTCCGTGTCTGTCTCAGAAATGGCCTGGTCGAAGACGATAATCGGAGGCGGCGAATCGGCAGGTGGCACGAGTGCCTCTTTCGCCTCTGGAAGCGCCGATTCGTAGGCTGCGGTGCCCTGCACTGACCGCACTACCGGTGAGTCGCCCATCGTGAATGGTTTTACCGGTGACGATGCCGGGGCGCCGTTGGGGACAGATGCCGCCATCAAATGGGCGAGGCTGCTCCTGCTCCTGCTCCTGCTCCTGGCCTCATTGTAGCCGGCGCCGGCGCCATGTCTGGCCGGCATGCTGTATCTCCGACTGGCCCGACGTTTCGGTCGCGTTGTGATGTGCGCCAGGTCCTTTTCGTCTAGGTGGATCTCGATTTCTTCTGGGCCCGGGCTTGGGCCCGATTCAATAAGCTGGCCTTGGGGCTCGGACTTGGACTCGGACTGAGGCTGGGGTTGAGGTTGAGACTGAGGCTTGACCGTTGCCGCCATTTCCCACAACGGCAGCAGAGGAGCGCGTCTGCAGTTCCGCTTCCTCGGGACGACCTTCAAGCTGCTCTCGGCGAAGGTAGGTGTTCGGCGCGCAGATCGCAAAAGTATGTCGCTCGTCGTGTCTGTCTCGCTCGTCGAGTCCACGGCCTCTGCAGCTGCTACGGCATCTGTTTTGGCGATGGTGTCAGCGTTCCCCATTTCTGTATTTCAACATTCCCGCCCTCCTTTGAGTAAAACCCCTTCCCCGGCCAAAGTTGAGGAGGTGCTGCTGGGGAGGAGGCCGCATACCTCTGGCTTCTGAAAGCACCGACTCTGCATCGGCAGGCTGCTGTCCCTCCTGCAGATGCCACTGCGCCTCCGCCCAGACGGGCACGTGCTGGAGCTCGCGTCTGCGTTTTCTCGGGCTGCTGCTGTCGGACTGGAGCTCACGCATGGCCGCAGAGTACCGGCTGTCGTCCAGTGATGGCGCTATGCCGCCGACTCGCTTCCAGATCTTGCGCAGCCCTAGGCTCGAGCTCGCTGCTGACACGGCCACGCGCTGCCATGCTCGGGGGTGTCGCAGCAGAGGGGCGGCGAAGTCAGCGGCCGTGATGATCGTGTCTGCGAGGGAAGAAGCCCGGATGCCGGCCATGCTGTGCGTCTGCGGAGATTGGCGAGTACCGCTGGCTAGCTCGGGCGGCTGTGCTTGTGCTTGTGCTTCTCGCAGGACCATGGGGCTCGCCATCAGGTCCTCGTGAAGGCTATCTGTTTGCAATACTGGTGCTGAAGACACATACAAAAGAAAACGCTGTTTGTTTCGCTAGTTTTGTGGGCTATGTAGCAGATGTCGGTGTGGAAGGATAAGCCGGCTGGCATGTCTTAAGTGTGTTGTCGGTAAAGAGTGGAGGGGAGGGGAGGGAACGCGTCGTGAGCGCTGTGGTCCGACCGAGAAACTC
>JRUC01000871.1:0-10915 GCA_000806385.1 Leptographium procerum | reverse complement strand
CTCCTATCCATGACCACCGCCCTGGCCCTCTCCTCCCACCTTCCGCCCATCAACCACCACCAAACCGTGCCCAGCGCCGGCCGCACGCACCGAACAAACTTCACCGCCGCCCCAGCCAGCCCGGCTGCCACCACCCAGCACCACCAGCAGATATCGCTGACCCGGGACCACTTCAGTCCTGGCACTACAATGAGTGCTAGGACTGCTGCCCCGGCTTGTACGACAGAGAACACGACCTGGATCGTCCAGGCCACGACCGTCGCCGTCGTCGCTGTCGTCGCCACCGTCGCCGTCACCGTCGCCGTCACCGTCCTGGTGACGGTTTTGTCGCTGCCGCAGCCACCACCGACGTCGCTGTCGCTGCCGCTTCCGCCGCTATCGTCGTCATCGTCGTCATCGTCGTCATCGTCGTCATCGTCGTTGCCACCGTTGTTGCCTGCCTGGTCTACAACGGGGTTTGGTGATTATGGGCTCGTGTGGATGCGGGTGGGCGAGCAAGGATAGAGAGCATACAGAAAGATGTAAAGAGAAAGAAGAAATCAATTCCCATTTCCTATTTCACAAATAAACAGTTCTCATAATGTTTTTTATTTCTAAACGGGAAGGAGCGTTCTATCAGTACAAGACGGACAATAGGAAGGAGCGCGATATTCAAATACGGCCACTTCTCGGCCTCTCTTTTGTCCTACCTGCCAATTTTCATCTCGAAAATCATATTGAAGACCATCAACAAGATTCCTTGTAGTAAAATGTGTTGTCAATATCTGTCGCATAATCGCTATACATTGTGGCCGTCTTCTTTCTATCAACAGACGGCATTGTTGCTACAGCTTGGCCAACTCGTCCGATAGCAACTTCAAATACAGGTATCACTGCAATTCCTGAATTTTTGGGTAAAGCAAAGATCAAATCGGTTGTAGCGTTGGATACGCGTTCTAAAGCCTTTTTGGTAAAAGCTCTTAGATTTGAATTCAATGCGAAGTTGTTTCTAATGTAGTCGGCTTGTATACGGGCATTGCCCACTGTGCGTTGCGTGAATGGTGAATTCTTCGGTCTTTGCATCATGATCGTTGTCCAGGCTGTTTTGTGCATCTTTAATGCCAAGGTGTTCGATGATGCAACTGGGTTCTCGTTTGTAAGCTCGCTAACAGCCATGGCGAACGCTCCGATGGCTTCGCCCATTTTTCCCGCCGCTTCCCTTGCTACTGGAGACCCAATATCAATTGGGTCTGCAATACAGGCAGTGGTATCGATGGCTAAGCGGAAATATTCTTGAACAACGGTAGGCTTTAGCATGTTTGAATCAACCTTTATTCTTGTCGAGCAGTCGAACATAGATGTTTCTCGCGTGGCAGAATTCGCCGGCCTGTCCGCTATATTTATCACGTCTTCGTACGACGGCAGGCCATCCGAGGATATACTCTCTCGGTCCGTCTTGGCCGTGTCAATTGAGCCATAGTCGATGGTGGATGTCATTGCGCGAGTTATGTCTTGTGTGGGGTCTTCTCTTCTAAGCTTTTGCCTCGAATCACCATGGTGGCGCCAAAAGAATTTATCACGAAAGTTGCCCATTTCGATGTTGTCTGAATTTTCTATTTCTGAAAAAAACAGAAACCGAGTTAGAAATCAGAATATGGGGCCGGAATACAAGGTATCTATAGTGACGTAGTAAGAAGTGGCGAATCATTTGCGGGCGAAGGACGGCATTACATATGGGACATGTGTTGTGGTGTTTTTTATTTCCTGTGTGGAATTTTTGACATCTCCAAGAGGGGGCCATTACAAATGAGAATATAAGGAAGACAAGAGGCCCTTTCCCCCCTCTATCAAGTGTTTTCCTTTCAGGAGTAAATAAACTCCCTAAGGAATCTATTCAGACGGTACAACACAGATGGTATTCAGACATGATATTATTTAGCAGCAAACAGTGATTCATATGTAGCAGTAGGAAAGCTATTAGCGCCGCCGCCACTTACCTTTGCTTGCGCTGTTTCTACCGCTATTTCTACCGCTGCTTCTGAAGTTCTGCTGCCGATGCCTCTACCGCTACTAATTTACCAGGTTTCCCTCAGCAGAAACTGAGCCAGGACCGCCCCGCCAGTCGCAACTCTGCTTGCCCAGCACCTCCTTTCAGATTGAAAGTTTCGGTGTGGTTCTCGAAAACTAAACTTCTAGTTCAATTCTCTCCCCAAAACTAACGCATGTTAGAGAGGTTGAAAGCGAAAGAGACAAGATAAACTAGGCAACTGCAAAGTCCCTCCCCTGGTCATTTTCTGCATTTCAAACTCGAACTCGCTTCTTGTGGCCCTCCGTGTATGAAAGCAACGCGCTGTCGACCCCCTTCTCCATGGGGGTCGGGAAGCTCATACTCAGTCTAGCTAGGCTCAATAGCGATCGAAGGGTAAAACTGTTCAACGAAGAGCAGACTGAACACGATTTTTCCAACTACCGCCATGATATGCGCTTATTCTAAGAACTGAATGCAAGCAATGCCCCCATACGCCCCGTCCCGAGTGCGATGCATCTCACGTGACCCTACTGGTAAATGGCAAGCACAGCAATGCCATTGATACCCGTCGTTCTTTCCGCGCTACGTGCTTCTGGTAAGTCGTTGTTGGACGCCAATATATTTTCTGGTCATTAATTTTGATGTTTGGTAATAAGAACCAACTTGTACGTATCGGTCGGATCCGATGCCGCTCCGATATCTTGCTATCAGCGTTTATCGGAGCGGCCTATTGGCCCCGCTTGCTCATTAGGGCAGTTCTTGCCGGGAAACGTGTTGGCCGTTATCTCTCGGGCTGTTGGGCAGATGACATGTCTCTTCACGCTCTCATCATTCCTTTGCGACAACAGATCGACATGGCCGATACCAGGCTGCCGCTGCTGCTTCTGCTAGGCCTCGTGGCCGCAGTGCTCGTCTGGCTTGCCCGGCAGAGACAGAAGCGAGTAAGCTGAAGACCAGGCTGGCCAGCTTTTCTAGTGCATCAGGAAACTAACCAGAGAGAAACAGCAGCAAATCGCAGTTTTTCCGGCATCAGCAGCGGCCGGAGATACCAAGGACGCGAAAAGGCCGGCCGCAGAGGCTCCGTCGCCAGGACCATGGCCACCGTTGATCAAGCCGGCCGAGTTTGACTGGGAGAGCTCAGATCCCCGGCCATTCCGGCCCTTCAAACCGGTCTACCACATCACGATGGGTGAGGTCTCTACTTTCTCACCGTCTCTCTGTCCCTGACGTGACACTGACATCCCTGGCCAACAATTAAAAGCTCTGCAATCCACCAGCCCAGAGGACCTCATCGTCCTGGACCGCAACTACCGGGATCGCATCGAGCTCCGCCGTGCCGTCATCACCGCCAACCCGAAGACAGTCATGGGTGTTGTTCCATCTTCGGAGTCGCCGCTGGAGCCGAGCCCAAAAGCCAAGGCGGCTGTCGATGAGTTGTATGCGTACCTGATGGGCACGTACCTGCCGGCGCGTTACCCGACCGTGTTTGTTGTGCAGCAGCAGCGGCCCGAGGGAGTGGGCTCTCATGCTTCTGCTATTTCTTCCTCGTCTCCGTCTTCTTACCTGCACAACCGCGTCACTGGAGCTACTTTTCCCTGCGCTCCGCCGGCCGACCCGCTCGAGGCCTTCCGCATCCTGGGCGAGACAGTGGAGGACGACTTTTTTTTCCTTCAGGAAGAGGACAGCCCCTTGCCATCCGAACAGGTCGAGCCAATTCCGGCCGCCTATCCTCCGACCAGCCACCGGGCGACGGCCTTCCTCTGCTGCTTCCCGTCCGGCTTCGATCCGTCAGCCAAGCTGGGCCACCTGCTGCGTGACATCCACGCGCCCGTGCCGGCATACGACAAGATCGGTCCCAGCATGGAGCGCTTCTTCTCCCGTCAGCAGGTCGGCAAGAACGTGAAGCGGCTCAACGTAGGTTTTTTTTCTTCTTTTACCTTCGTTTTCTTTTGTGCGGCAACAATCTCCGGTGAGCTGACACAACGGTTTCAAAGTGGTCTGTTCAGACGCACGGAGACTTGTTCTGTCCCAAGGGAAACCACATCGTCGATGGCGATGTCTTCACCGAGGACGAAGAGGTTGACATGACAAAGGTAATATGAAGTCCCTGTCAGAGGCCCCTCTCAAGTTCTGACAATTGGTAGGCTCGCATGCGTGTAGAGTGCCAGACGGTCACGCGGCTGCCCCAGACCGGCGTAGTGCTCTTTTCCTTCAAGACGTACCTCTTCCCCGTTTGCGACATCAAGGCTGAGGGCCTTGGCCCGAGCCTGGCCGACGCAATCCAGGGCCTCAAGCAGGGCAACGCGCCCGGAATGTGGGTGTACAAAGGCGCTGTGCGCTGGGGTAACAGTGTGTGTGAATATCTGCGGTCATAACGAGGAGGATTTTTGGGTTTTAACGTGGTTTTCAGATTATGATTTTTAAGTTTGATTTTCCTTTACATTGGTCTTTGTACTTGCTAAACTCCATGTCCCATTGTCTCATTCCCCTTTTTTAATCGCCATCCCAGCTATACTATAGAAACTCTGCCCCCTCCCCCCCTTGTTTCCCGAGCACTCCAACTTGAACTGTAGGATGCTAGTCTGTCTCTACTTTTGTCGTTGGCGGCGAGTAGTTTGGGTCCGCATCACCCTGCACGTTGAGGCAGCTGAGCAGGCCACCTTGGTTATAGACATGGTCGCCTGGATTTCTTGTGTTAGCATTTTCCAGTTTTTGTCTTGCATCTGCAGAGCAAGTAGGACAGAAAAAAGGGAACATACTTAGTAGCAACTGCGTCTCGTGGTCGCTCTGGTAAGGGTACTCGCAGTCGCAGGTCATCTCAGTCGTGTCTGGGTCGATGGTGCACTGGTCGCACGGCTCACAGTAGCTGTTTTGGACTGTCAGAAACAAAAGACGAGGGAGAGACTCTGGAAAAAGGTAATTACTCACCCTGTGTGCCAGCGGGACACTGACGAAGAGCGCCACACCAGCTCCTGCGTCTTTGTGTTGTAGCTGATGCACCGGGCCAGGTCCAAGATGGTGTGCTGCGTGTCGGCGCCCGTCGACACGGCGCTGCCATCCAGCGTGCACGTCGCCTCGACCCGGCAGTAGCCAAAGTAGGCAATGTCGGTGCAGGACTCGGAAAATGAGATGGCGGCCGCGCGGGCGCCGAGAGGAGCACTGCTGCTTTCCGACAGCGCGGCCGGAGCAGCATGAGCGAGGTGCGTAGAGGAGACAAGTAAGGATACGGCCGCGAACCGAGCTGCTGCTCCAGAGATGCTCATTGAAAGATGCATGTTTGTCGTGTTTTTGCACTCAAGGTCGTGTATATATATATGCGTGTGTATTCCTTGAAGCTGCCTTTAAGGACTTTTCTTCTCCTCAGGGTCAAAGCTGATAAGAGGATAGAAGATTGAGAGCGAGGACTGAAGGATAAAAGAGTATCAACTTTGGCCCATAGAAACAGCCGGCCGAGTGTCGGGTATTTATGCATTCTCTGTCGCCATCCCCTCCCACCCGGCAACGCAACCTGCAAGGCACACACATGGTGATAGCACAGACTGCAAAAAGCAGCGCTGGGTTGCTTCTGGGCCAAAAAAGCCACAGCACAGACGAGATAAGCCAGACAATGAGACAGAGACCCGGGAAGGGGAGGGGAGGTGGTGGCGGTGGGGATAGAAAAAAAAGTTTAAAAAAAAGAAAATTGAAACATCGGAGGAGACATTGGGGAACATCCATTATCGCGTGCGCAACCAGCCTCGCTCGATCGCTCTTATACCGCATCGGTAGCACGGAATCCTACGATCCCACGCCTGCGGTCGCATATCGCATTCTTCCGACACATAATCCTTTCTCGTCTCGCTTCCGGGCTGCTATTTGATCTTGATTTCGCCGACTGGCTGTGCCGCTCGTCGCCTGTCTTTGTGCCATCGGCCAAGGCCTTTTGCTGGGGGAACAGAAACAGGGCTTCAGCCATCTGGATCAGGAGGTATATAATCTTCTTTCTTGCCTTCTCCTGCGAGATGTTTCCCGACAGCCAACAGCCAACAGCCAACAGCCAACAGCCAAAAACCAGCAAGACGGGTGGCGACCTGCATGGAAGCCTGTCTTGACGACGGTTGGCCAGTAAAATTAGTAGCTGTGGAACACGACGAGAACAGTCCCAGCAAGCCCTAGGAGCTGAACAGAACGCCGGCTCCCCTCCCCCCCTGTCACTGGACGAACAATTGGCACCATGGCAATGCAGGCAAGGCTATTGGGCTGCCGCTCGCAGCACTCACCTGCATGGGTGGACTTCCCGTTCACGCAAGAAAGACGATCCTAGACGTGCATTGCCTTTCTAGCCAGTAGTTTGTCTCAGCTCAAAATGTGCCACGAACTGCAATATTGACGAGTTTCAGCCTCCCGGCTAGAATACGAGAAAGCGTAGGCAAACCTGCCTCTGCTTGTATCACAAAGATCGCCGCGCGGCCATCACGGAACGGCCTGGGCCACCTTCTTGCTCTTCATTTCTTCACTAGGGGAATTGGAATTTACACTACCTATTCAGCTTACTTGAACTAAAGATATTGACGCGTGTATAGCCAGGACCAATGCCAAGCTCCTCTCTGAGTTCAGTCACTTGAAACCTTTGCTGGCGAAATTCGTATGCGTACCGTATGTCTTGACTCCCTTCAACACGGAGTATACGCAAACAAATGCGGATATAAGTGCGACGTCATAGGCAATAACCTTATGCGATTTAAAAAGAAGTTTAATTATCTTTCGTCAGTAAAAGCTCTGCCAGCGCAAGATACCACCGCGATACCCGCGCAAAGTGTGTTGTCCAGGCGCTAGTCCAAACGCGGTCTGAAGCTCTGTGGCCAATAGCAATCGGTCCCGCTACCTGTATATGGCATTCAACTCTCTTTGGTGTCTCTAACGAGCAGGCGTTCTTTGAACCTGTTGCACTTCGGACTGTGAGAATTGTTAGAGTCTCAATCAATCTCTCTTACCGTTCTGCTGCCAGAGAACTATCTTCTCTTGGGACTCCAGATCTCTCTGGTTAGTCAGCACAGAAGTTGTGGCTAGGATGGCCCAAATGTGGCTATCGAGGCATCACGTGCCTCTAGCCTTAACCACGGAGGCACGGCGCAAAAGCTATGCCGTGCAGCTGGTAGTGCTGTGGCAGCTCATTGGGACCAGGCAGCGGCATCTCCACTCCGCTATGGGATGTGACCACTGACAGGCCATTATTCCGCGACCAAGGAAAGTCACGCGAAAGCCCCCCCATGATACCAAAAAAGGACGAGTTCATAGGCGCCCATCCCACCACTACATCCCAACGACGTTGAAACGGCTGCGCCAAGCTTCAAGCGGCAAAAAGACCTAAACGTTTCCGTCTGGGGTTTGAATTCTTTTGGGGGAGGGGGTCCTTTTTTCACTTTCTGACGCTTTTGTTTATTTTCTGCATCCCTGCCTAGAAATTCGATACCACGACGATTCACAAAAGCAAAAGTTCCTAAACCGTCTGTTTTTCTTTGTCTCCGCTTTGCTGTCACCAGACCCCAGCCTCACAATATCTGTTCCCAATTCGGTCCAGCTTTCCCACTCCACCTCCTCCCCTCCCCTCCCCTCTCCCACCGCAGTCGCTGCTCAACCTGTCGCAACCGCCACGAATCACTTACTCTAGCCAACGTCGACTTGATTCGAAAAGCTGTGCGCTCGGTCGACACATCTTTGTTTGTTCGGACGCGGAGCCGCGCCGTCGCAAGGGCGAAAGGGGACGGGAAAAAACGAAAAACACAAGACGAGGGGCGGCACAGATAAACTATCTTACAGTCGCCTTATTTTTGCGCCTCGCCGCGACGGTCGCGTCAACCTGTCCCTCCTTCCTTCTCACGGTTTGCGCTCACTCTAGACGACAGTCTGTCTGCGTTGTCCATACGAGTATTCGGCGCAACAGCCACAGGGGGCAATACTTCGCCGAGCCAACAGCGCCATTTGACTTTTTATCCTCTTACTCGGACGAATTTCGGTTGATATCTGGCATCTGCCTACCTGTCGGCATTGTTCAAGCATAGCTATTGTCGTACACATAGCCAACCTCAGCTGCCCTTTGTGCAGGGTTAGGACGAAGAAGAACTGGCTGGAATTCGGGATTACCAGCCAGCATCTTTCCTCTACTTCTTTTATTTTTAATTATTTAGATTTCTACTGGCTGCTGTTTGTCGACCCTGCCCCGAGGTGTTGTTTACCGACACGCGCTGGTTCCCCAACTGAACAGAACATAACCGGCCTTCGGTCTCGACAGTGCGTCAACAGATTCGACACCAACACCGCAAAAATGACAACCCCTCGTAAGTCGCGATAGCGAGCAACGCAAAGAGGGGGATGCGAATTGAAGAAAACCCCCCAGGTGGCGCTGGCGGGGCCGTTGTGGGGGAGGACGATGCCGGCTGTGGTTGCGAGCCACAGCGGGTGCCGGCATATTTACAGAAAACTGACCAATCCACAGTGTCCGATGAGGAGGAGCAGCGGTACACGCACCTTATCGATGCGATCCTCGAGACGGCCGACCTCCTAACGGTCACGCGGAAGAAGGTCCGCAAGGGGTTGGAGAAGGCGCTTGGAGGCAAAGACCTCAGCGAGCAAAAGGTGAGCTGTTCTGTTCTGTCTGGTCGTTTTCGTTTTCGTTTTCGTTTTCGTTTTCGTTTCCATTTTTGACTTCGTCTTTTATTTCTTTTCTCCCCACCCGTTAGGTGCAGCAACTGACAATTCCATCTTTTCTAGGAGGCAATCAAGGCCCTTATCGAGGCGCGCTTCGACGCCATCAACTCCCAATCCCTGTCCACGCCGCCGCTCAACCCGAGCGTGCCGGGCGGCGGCGACGACCCCGACCGCGGAAGCTCGACGCCGTCGAAGCGCGGCCATTCGTCCATCAGCGACCTCGATCACGACGACGACGCGGCCAGCACCAACGCCGGCTCCCAGATCAGCGTGTCACTCGAGGACCCGCCGGCGAAGAAGAAGAAGGGATTGACGTCGACGTCGACGTCGACATCGGCGGCCGAGGACGCAGACGCCCGGTTAGCGGCAGAGCTGCAGGCACAGGAGAACCGGCTGGCGCGAGGCCGGACGACGCGTGGTGGCAGCAGCGTGGTGAAGCCGCCGCGCAAGAAGACGCCAAAGAAGAAGAGCGCGGCTAAGGTGAGGAGTGGCAGCGGCAACGGCGGCGACGGTAGCGACGCCGATAGCGACGGCAGCGGCGAGGTTAAGGAGGCCACGCTCAACCGCAGGGCCGGCGGCTTCCAGAAGCCCTACAACCTAAGCTACCAGCTGAGCGAGCTGGTGGGCTCTCCACAGGTGAGGATTTTCTAGCTGCTATGAGTAGTAGTTACTGGGGCGGGCAACTGGCTAACACTAACACATTACACAGCTCTCCCGCCTACAGGTCGTCAAGAAGATCTGGGAATACATAAAGGCGCATGAGCTGCAGGACCCGGCCGACAAGCGGCAGATTCTATGCGACGAGAAGATGCAGGCCGTGTTCCAGCAGCCGAGGGTGGGCATGTTCCAGATGAACAAGCTGCTGAGCAGCCACTTGTATCCGCTGGACGAGGAGGAATAGCAACAGAAGTCCAGGGGGGGATTGCCCAGAGGGGGCCTATAGGCAAGGCATAAAGGCATTCTTATAGCACGGAAGTGCCTCTTTTATTCGGACACGGACAGAATGGATCAGGGAAAACGGTGCTGGGCGACGGGACGGCGTTCTCGATGGGATCTCAATCCTTTACTTTTCTTTTTTTTTCCAGCCAATGTATTTCTGTGGGGTATTGTCTTGCTACTGGCATCGAGTGAATCATACATATATTTTCATACGAATTCCATCAGGGAAGCTTTTGGCTCGTGCGATCCGTCAGTCGGGGGGTGTGCCAAAAGGACGAGCCCGGCGCCGAGAGTGTCTTGATGGGACGTTTTTAAAGACCAGACCGGGCATAATATTGACGGGAGTAGCTAGCAACTGAGGTGTCTAACAGGAAGAGGCTGTCCAGCGGAAAAGCCTTCCGTGTACTGTTGAAAGTTGACTCATAGATGCGTCAGGATGAGTCAGTTGGAGAATTGGGCCAATCACGGGCGCCAATTGCGCAGCTGTGCTCAGCCTGCATTTTTTTTTTACAGAGGCTGCTCCCGTGCTTTTTGCTGCAAGGCTGAGCTCGCCTTCCAGGCCGGATGACACATCTGGGAGGGTGGGGCAGTATTTGTCAACATTCTTTCCCAAGGTTCTCCAGCCTTTTTTTTTGCCCCTCATGATGCTGGTCCGTGCGCCACAGCACCTACGAGCAGGTGGTTTGGTTTAGGTAACGGTGCTTTCTCCAGCACAAATTCCCTAATTCCCTACTCGTAGTTTTTTTCCTCCTAGCTGTTCTCTCTCTTTTTTTTTTTGTAGAAGAAAAGAAGAGCACCCCCCAGCTGATTCCTTACCTGACTACCGCTCTTCCTCTCTCTCGTTCAACGATACTTTTTCCTTTTCCTTTCTGGCTACAGCACAAACGGCTGAGTGTTCGCTTTTAATTGCCGTCTGCAGAACAAAAAGACGGCAGAGCTGTCCTCTTTTGCCACAAAGGATATCCATTCAGCATCTGCGTGACCGACAAACGAACCAGATCCCCTGGAAGGACTACCGTTTCCAGGCTACAGGCTGAGCGATACAGAAACCCTTCACCAACCAGATCCTCTAGCAAAGGCCGATCCCTGCAACAGCGACAAAAAAGAACATGGCTTCCACCGGAGGCGGCAACGGGCCTGCGGGCGGCAGCGGAGGCGACGGAAGCTCGCCATCGGTGAGACCTAGCAGAGGAGATGGCAACAACAACAACAACAACCGAGGAGACCGGCAGCGGGGTGGTCGGGGTGGCCGGGGACGGGGTCGTGGCGGCAACGGAGGAC
>JRUC01000870.1:0-10942 GCA_000806385.1 Leptographium procerum | reverse complement strand
CGTGTACGCACTGGAGGAGGCGGCGGCACCGCCTCCTCCAGTGCGTACACGTGCAGGATGTCCAGGTACCGCCGCATTATTGCATCCACGCGCCAGCCGCCGCGCCGGCCGTCACGGCTGGTCCAGTACTCGCGGGCAGGATCGGGTGTCGGCATCCAGTAACCTGCGGCAGCTGGTGCTTCCGCTGGTGCTTCCGCTGGTGCTTCCGGTGCTTCTGCTGCTGCTTCTGCCGCAGTCGATGCTTCTGCCGTCGTCGTCGGTCTTGGCCCAAACAGCGCCGGGTCCGACAGCAGGCCCTCGGCGCTCATGACGCCGTCAAAGCCCGTCGCATCCAGGCAGCGCTGCAGGTCGCGCGGCTGCAGCATGTTGCCGTTGGCAAACAGAACCGTCTCGGGCGGCAGGCTGTCGCGCAGGAACCGCAGCATCTCCCAGTCGGCGATGCCCGTCAGGTGGCCCTTCTGCTCGCGCCGTCGCCCGTGCACCGTCAGGATGCTGGCCCCAGCTGCCAGCACCGTCTGTGCGTACTGCAGCGTGGCCTCGCGCGTGTCGAGGATGCGGATCTTGGCCGTCACCGGCACGTCAAGGTTCTCGTGCAGCGTGCGCACGAGCCGCGCGATCAGCGCCGGGTCCTCCTGCAGAAACGCCCCGTAGTGGCCCTTGCGCGCAATTCCCTGCGGGCAGCCTAGATTGAGGTCGATGGCGTCGCAGTGCGGCGCCGCGAGCTTGGCCGCCGCCAGGAGCGCATCCGGGTCGTTGGCGCAGAACTGCACAAACAGCGGCCGGTCGATGGCTGGATTGCCGTCGAGATGAGGAAGGCCAGCCGGAGAATCACCCACGTCCTTGTCGTCCTTGTCGTCCTTGTCATCCTTGTCGTCCTTGTCGCCCTTGTCGCCCTTGTCGCCCTTGCCCTCCTTGTTCTTTTGATCTTCTTTGGTTGCCTCAAAATGCGATTCACGGTACCGAGAACTGTCGACAAACAAGCGTGCATGTAGCATCGGCGAATAGGCGAGCACGGACGAGCGCTTCTCTGGCGGCATAAACGAGCGCACGAGCATACGCCAGGCCTAAGAAGGGAGGCACGTTGGGTTAGCAACAGCAACGCAACCAACAGAAAAAATAATGGAGGGTCAGAGCAACGAACAAACTCAGACTGGTCAACCATAGGCGCCACGATATACTTGGGGCTTCCGATACTCTCGTAAAAGGCACGTCCATGCAGCTTTTTCGCCTGTCCATAACTGGCCCGACCGCCGGGCGCCGGCGCGCCCGCCAACTTGTCTGTGGGAGCGGTCGCAGAGACGGTCATCGTGAAGGAGCGGACGATAGCAGGAAATCGGTGGAGCAGATGCAAGCGAGCACAGCCCAATCCGGCACCAGACCAGACGGGACGGGCAATGCGTGCCTCCAGGTTGCTTGAGAAATGCGACCAGACGGCCAATGTCTGTATCGGGCTATCCAGCTAATCGTTATGCAAGTCTTCTCTGCGCGCTGTTGTGCTGAAAAGGAAAAAAAAATTCCAGAGTAGTCACAAAACCCCACCTTATCGCGATAAGTAGCCTTTACGTACATGGTTAGCGCCACATCTGTTCCAAAATCTCCACAAATGACGTAATCAGGCTTCCCGATACGAAGTCGGTAAAGGTGCTTATCGGGATCCTTAATCAAATGCTACGCTGGGCAGGATTGACGCCACAGTCTCTTGCCCATGCAATGAACGCCTGACATCCTTGGAGATAGGAAACGAAATTCTTTGTGATAACTGCTCGTATTTTATATCTTGATACGCAGTTGAGTTTAAAAATCCCGCTACTAGTATATAGCCCTTCTTTCATTTTATTTTTATTCTTACGCGTAGGCTTTCTCAAGTATTGCTATAGGCAGTCAGTATGAGTGCTCTGTAATATGAGGTACCGTATTGGGAATATGGCGTGCCGCCGTTTTAAATTTTTAGCACAAGGCTGAAGAGCAATGGCCGCCGTTGCAGAATCCGCTAGCAATATACCCACAAATGACGTCGATATCGCTGCTAAAACAATGCATAATTCTACTCCGTACGCACAAGTATCTACTCCGTGGCATTAGTATGTGCGTGCCTGCTTGACTACAAGAAAACCGCTTGCTCACTACTATGGCACTCAATTTGAAGAGTAAGACCAATGTCTATTCCACTGTTCCTCTCCACGCTGCCGCTTCTTTTCCCTAACTGCTGCAGAGACTAGTCGCTGTGAATATATGATATAACAATTAAGCCGCCTGCAGCAGGGGAAAAGAAGGCCAGTATAAATAACAAAAGAATACCTCGCTGCCAAACGTCCAAATAAAGTAGAGCCAGCAAACCAGATAAAAAGCTTTGGCAAAAAAAAAAAAAAAAAACAAATAGTCGCTGCCGTGTGTAAGATATGTTTCAGCCTTGCTCTTCTTCGTCGGAATGCCTCTGCTCTCTTTCGAGCCTATGCATTGTCCCCTATCTCCATATGTGGTCCGCCACAGGCACTTGCAAAATACAAATTTAATTGATCCTGCCTGCCCGTGCCGTCCTGTAGATCGCCCTTCCTGTTGCCAGATGTCTTTGCCATCATATTGGCCACCCTCTCGACAGGAGTGCATTACACCAAGAGCGGCACTCATAGAGCCTTATCCACGTCGCTGGCAGCTGGCAAGACACCTTCGCCCCTGGTCTCCTATTCACTTTCGTCTTGCCTATTCTGTTCCTTGTCTTGCTCGAGGCTATCCATTGTCTTGCTTCCTGCAAAATAAGAATGGAGAATGCTGATAAACGCCGTGACACCGTACTATGCTGTCCGAGGAACGCCTCGAGAGAAAAAAATTAATTTGCAATGAATACAACTGGTGTGACTCAGATTCTCTACAGCATCCGCCGTCGACTAACGGCGTACGCAGCAAAAGTGAGTGGAAATCGACTGGAGAAACAATCTGGCGCCGTCGTAGTAATCAGAAAAAGTGGGTGTAGATCTTAGAGTTTTCGTGCACCTCCATTTCCTGTTGGAAGGTAGTAGTGAGCAGTAAGCATGTGTGCAAACGTATAAATAAACATAAGGGCTAGACCAGATAGCACAGGCACTTACCATCTTGAAACTATTGAGCTCCTCCTTGATTTGCTGTGCTAGCATAGGAGTCAGGCGGTTGCAAGTTGCAATCTCTCCGCGCCGGTCGTATTCCTGGCTAGGCCATGTATCGTAAAACACAATCCGGGGGCTGAAAGTTGCGTTCCGTCGCATCGAGCCGTGGGGCGTGCTATTGCCACTCCTGCTGTCTTGGCGCAGTCGGAGGGCAGAAACGAAATAATCCTCGCCTCCAATTGCCACAGACCCAGTGCGTTTGTGGCCCAGTGACTCGTCGTTCGGGGTGCTGGGGGCGCTCGACGCTGGCGAGTCATTGATAGGTGGTGGGTATGGCAGTTCCAGGCCGAAGCCACGGTCTTCCACGGGGCCAGATGAAGGGCTGCGGGAGCCACTGGTATCTGTGATAGTTGACTGGTTAGCACCGCTGCTAAATATAAATCGCATGTCAAAAGGGCCGAAACTAACTTTTCAAAATCCCCTTTCTCACAGCAGCAAGGACATCGGCACGTTCTTTTTCGCCGCCCACAATGCTCTTCCGTGACGCCGAGTTATCTGTTCCAGCACTGCTGAGGCGATCAGATGCACTCGACACCGCCGATGCGTCAATCGAATTTCTTTCGAGTCGAGGAAAGCCAGTGCCGCCCGCAGTTTGAGAGCGGACGTCACCATTCACGTTGACCCGCTCCCGTTCGGCCTCAGCTGTGACCATGGACACGGTAGCCTCGATGGCCGTACTGGTCGTAGCGGGTGTACCTGTCTCTGCTACGCCAGAATCCGCGTAGGGCGCACCGATGATTGACTTCGGTCGGAAGAGCCCAACGAGAGACCGCGTGCCTTTCTTCATGCCCCGTCCCATTTTCCGGATCATGATAGATGCCGAAGAGGCAGTAGACGATATCGACAGATTGTCCGTCGACCCAGAAAATATCCTGGCCCCAGCATAAATGCTGCTTCCAATACCGGCTTCTTCCTGCTGCTGTGCAATCCGGGCTTGTTCAGCATCGTATAGTTCCTCCTTACTTAGATCCTTCTGCAGGCTGTTCGATGTTACAGCTCCGGAGGCGTCTTTGCTATTTCCTTCATCGTCTGCAGTGGTACGGAAATCTGCTGCGCTGCCAAAAGAAAACGCTCGGCGAAGTCGGGACGTCTTGCTGCGCAATCTGCCGCCCTTTTGGTTAATAGCCGACAGATGGCGCATGGCCGGGCTCTCAAGGAGACTTGGGTTTCCTTTCGCAGTCCTTTGGCTCGCTGTAAAGCCAGTACCATCCTCGGCGGCTCTGTCCGAGGCCATACTCGCACCAACCGATTTCTTCTTCTCGCCGTCTGCAGCCACATCCATCGCTGTCGGCCTAGACTGTGATACAGAGGCGGCCACACGATTTGCAGCATCTGAAGAGCCACGCAGAGGAATGCTGACTTGGGGTTGGAAGTCCTTATCCTTTCCCGATGTATCTTTGTCAGATGTGTTCGTGGCCGAGGAAGCGGGGTTCACAGTGGGGGCTGCAGTAGCGCTGGAATTTCGGCTGGTGGACTATTAAAAAAGAGCAAACGATGCATTAGTGAAAGATCAAAGCGCTGACACGGGACAGCTAGGTGTGCTAGATAGCGTTGCATGTAGGTGAGAGTGAAAATTCCAGAAACGCGACAGGGAAAAACTTGGAACCCCTGAAGATAGTATTGGTTTGACTTACAGGTGGGCGGGATGCACTTCCTAGGCTAGAAACACTCTCCGAGCTTCCGTCTTTATTTCGCATCATAGTGCTACCTGGAGTAAGGTTGTTACCGGTCGCTGCTACTCTTGCTTTGTCCTTGTCGGGACTTCGCAGAGCCGGCTCCAATTTCTTGAACGGTGCCTGCGGTATTGTGTGGCTGATAAAGTCTAGCGATGGCATGCTGCGACGGCGAAATCGCTTTGCATTCTCATCCGACTGGCGGTACAACTGCATGTCATCCACAGTCGTCATTGCTGCATCGTGAGCACTGTTGCGGCGATAGGAATTCAGCTGTTGCTGTGGTTGGCCATAAGGTACGGCCAGTCTATAGTCCGATACGGTGTCAACACTGCTGACACCCGATGCGTATGAATGGCCAATGCTGGCCGTCCCAAAGCCAGATGGCGTGGCCGATATCACTTTCTGCTGTTGGCCTTGCACGGAGACAGCCGGTGTCGTTACTGTCCGAGGCATCGCTCGCCGGTATCTCTCGGGAGAGGCACGTGTAGAGGCAGCCTGGGCGAAAGATTGCGGCGCCGTGCCCGGCGCGTAAGACGATTGAGACTGGGGCCCGCTCATCCTCCTGGAACCCTGATTCGGCAGTGAAGAGTCATCACGACTACCAAACGTATATCGTCCGCCTGACAATGTTGAGTTGGTGGGCAGGTTAATCATGGAAGCACTAGCAGGCTGGTGAGAGATTCTGCCGAGGCTGTTTGAGCTGTCAAAACTCTGTATTCTCGGAAGCGTCGGTGCTGTCGTAGACGTTGGCATTGTACCAGATGGCACATTTTTCTGCTGCTGTTGTTTCTGTTGTTGCTGCCTTTGCGGGTTTGCATTGAGACTAGGGGTTGTTGTGAAGGCATAAGGTTGGATCGGAGCCGGAGCCGCACGGTACACAATCGGACCACCGGGCACGCTGTTAGGGCCTCCGTAAAAGCTTTGTCGCTGCGGTGACACGGGGTATTGCTGTCCGGTCTGTCCTTGAGGCATTGGAAGAATGCCACTGGCAGATGTAGGCCGCGCCTGCAGCATAGTCACGGTTCCAGTCTGTTGAGGGAAAGTCTGGACCAATGCTGCCATCTTCCTAGGGCTGTTGAAAGTTGACGTTTGCACTGTCTAGCAGTGCAGTGTACCAGGCCAATTTGTTTTCAAGGCGAGAATCGATAGAGGTCGTGGAATTGGGATAACGAAGAGATACAAAAGAGATCTGTAGTGAGACGTGCCCAAGTTAGCAGATGGCTCCGAAAGAGCAAGCGGACACGAGTGAGAAAGTTGAGATTGGACGTGTGAATGAACTAGTGACTGGTATTTCGGAAGAGGTAAATAGCACCCGCACCCGAAACAAATCGATTACAGTGCCGACAGTTCGCCGATGGCAGGGCAGTTTTGGGAGCAGTGCAAAATAATGAACGTGAAACTTTCGGTAGGATCGAACGTTGCTTGTGCGAAGTGTGGTATATGGGGCTGGATGCTGACGTATTTCGTTGATTTCTTTAGACACAACAAAGAGCAAAGTACACAACTTTACTGTGCACGCTTCCTTCGGTAGTGCTCAGAGGAGGGATAGAGAGGAACGGTCACGGCAATGGGACTATTGAGAGATTGAGAAGGGCCAACTGACACCGAATAGGACCTATGTGCCTTGGGTCGGACAAGTTTTCCAATGGCTGCGGTTACGTGCAACAAGGGCCTTGCTTTCGGCAAAGGGACTTCTTGACGAAAAGCCGGATGGTATGAGGGTAGTAATGATGGTATTGTGTGCTGTGCGTTTCTTTATCGGGAGAGTTGTCGAGGGCAGGACGGCGGAGGGTACACAAAGCAGAAAAAATGGGCGGCCAAGAGAGTGCGAAGGGAGACGAGAAAACCAAGCTGGTAGAACTGACAAAAAGAAATGTAGCAACAAGACGAAAGGAGATAATATGAGCGACGAAAAACGAGAGGCGAGAGACGAGAAGGCCAGTATGCTGAAGAGGACGGTCTTGAAGGCGAAACCAGAGCTGGACAAACCCAAAATCGAAGAACCCGGAGCAGCCGTAAAATCGAAGAAAGGGGAAGCGGCTGGGGGAGATGCTGGATTTCTCGCAGCCCGTACGTGACGAATGAAAGAAACTCGAGGAAAAAAAGACTGGACGTAAGAAATACGATGAGACTGCTGTATACTGTCAGAAGGGGAGAGGGAGGGAGGAGAACGAACGGCGTGCCAAAAAGAACGAGAGGAAAAAGAAAGAGAAGTGAGTATACAGACAGTAAGGAAAAGAAGAGAGGAAATTAGCAGGGGTTTACTGCACCAGTGCCGCTGCCGCTGCTAGTACATTCACAGCAGGCTAAGGTTTTGGGGGGGTTATAGTGGTGGATGGTGGTGGACGGTAGTAAAATGGGGGGAGTGGGAGACGGGGAGACGGACAACCGGGGATTAGGGAGAATCGAGGCCAAATAGAGGGGGAATTGTGCAAACAGAAGGGGCAGCAAGAGGAATTCAATCGACAGATAGGGAAATTAGGAAAGAAAGAGAAGCTGACATCGAGAATGAGCAGAACCACGGAAGAAGAAACTGCACCTCCCTCTGTCTGCCCACCCAGCAAGGCAGGTCCTCTTCGATATTTTGTGGGAGCTTTTTCTGCAACAGGTATCTTACCCTTGTTTACTGGTATAGCACAGCGAGCGGCCTTCTGGATCTTACGAGTGCATTATTACAGGTGCATCCCACCGCCCAGGGTGGCAACCTCGCGTCCCATCCGCTGCGGTGGCAGTGGGCCGTAGTGCCCAAACGTGCAGGCTTACCACCATAAAACTAGCAGCAGGCGCCGCAATGGTGCGCACGCAAGTAAGGGAAAAAGGGGGGATAGGCACAGCAGAAATACGAGCAAGCACTATAACATTATCATATTATCATCCGGCGCTAGCTGCCCAGCCAAACAAGGCACGCCCGGACAGCGGAGAAGGGACAAGGAGAAACATGGAAGATAATGTGGTATTCGCGTGGCGATCGGCTCGTTGGAAGCACGGCCGTTTCGCCGTTATGCATAGTATCTTAGCATTGCTGGCTGCTCGCCCCTTTTGAAGACGACGGCCGCTCGCAAATCAAGCAGGAACGAAGACGTTGAATGAGGTAAGCATGCCTTCTTGGGCAGGGATATGTCGGCGGGTCGGTGTGAGTGGGCTGGTATGGGAGAAAGAGGAAATGCTGGGCAACGCCATACTACACAGGCTCAGCAGTGAAATGACAGTGTCTCGTTGCAGATGTTTTCCGTGCTGCACTATGGATCCGTTAGGTTTGTTTTGCTTCTCTGTGGCCCCTTTGTTCTCTGTGTTTCCCTCTTTGTTCTTTGCGAGCAACCCGATACGCTGCTTGTTTCCTGCTGACCTGGTGTCTTGCAATGGCATTCTACCTTGCGAGAATTGAATGCTCCGATCCGGATGCGCTAATGCGCATGCACGAAACAGGGCTTCTGCACTAAAACAAAAATAAAACTCAAGTCACTTATCGCAACTCATATCCATGCTAAAAAGCGGGAACCCTTCACCACAAGAAGCGAAGCCAAAGCACGAAAAATACAAAATACGGAGTACAGAAGATAAGGTATCGTACTCGTACGAAAAGCGAAACAAAGGTGTTTCCCAGGGGGCAGTAAGTAGGTCAATTGTCCCATCTGGCTTGCACGTATATATACTATGTACCGTGTGCTTTGTTGTTCCTTACGTAGTGCAGTGGCGGGAGTGAAACGGCTGGCTTCTGACAAGTTGGGCATTACTACTAATCGCCATATGACAAGGCAGACTTGCAATACTGCCCGCAGACGCATTTCCCCTCAAGCCCAACGAGTTCTTACTATTCTCTGCAATCATTAAATTATACTATCTAAGTTACCATAGGACAAGATGCACATGACTTCTCCTATACGGGAACGCTCAGTAAATGCTTGGTATCGAGACCCAATCAAAGAAAAGGGGCTGCTGCCATATTGACAAGCGGGGATCCGTTTCTCGTAAATATGACAACAAGGCACGTCAAAAGATTACCAATTCACGTATGGCGCATACGTGCAAGACAATAACAACAACAACAACAACAACAACAGTAATAATAACAATAACAGGCGAGCAAAACCTTTAGCACTCTCGTACTATTTGGAGCAAAACGCGCATAGACACAAAGACAAAATCGGCAAGGGACGGATTTGTTCTGCAGGGGCAAATAATTCTCAGCAGTGATGGACGGCACTAAAGAGAAAGACGGCCAGTCAACAGGCGGCTGACCCGGCACTAATCAGGATTGGATCGCTACAGACAGAAGAATGGTGGCTAGGCAGGCGGAACGTTTTGATGGAAACAATGGAAAGCGCGGGAGGAGCAGACGCGCTGTTGGGATATCACTCCCCCGGGGGGGCACAGCTTGGCCGCAGTGGTTCGGTGGTGCGATGGCGCAGTGCTGAAGCGGTGCTGTCTAGCGCAGTCTGGTGCAGGCTTTAGTTCACTATGGTCTTCCGGTATGGGGCAGCGCTTCGTATTTGTTTGAGGAGAGGACGCGCCTCTTGAAATCCCCGCGCATGGCAACTGCTAGCGATGATTGGCCTAAAACCCGAGGAACTGCGCGTCGTGGAAAGGGGGCATCCCAGACATGACGTGGATGATTACTCGTCCATAGTATTTGCGGTCTGACGAACCTGCTTGCGAGGGGAAGATCACGCTGCTCTCTGCCATTGCCTTCCTCTTGGCGTCGCTGTGCACTCGTCGTGCTTCAGGACGAGCAGTCCGGTTTGTGGTCTTGGTCTGGCAGCGCGGTGGAGGTTCCGGCAAATCACAGCAGCTGGGAAGACATGCAGCGGACGTGACACTGCACGTACCTCAGCCGGTATGGCCGACAGTGCTGTTCGGTAGTGCTGGCGGCTTCTGTGCGGCTCCATACGACGTACGAGGCCAGGAGGTGTACGAGGTATGATACCCATACCATGTAGGAGCAATGCCATCCCGCCATGGTAAGGGATACGTTAGAGTGCGGGGACGGCAGTCGTGCTGGTGAGGTGTGAGCTGGGCCGATGCGTTTCCGTTTCTAGCTCGCGAAGTATATGCATTTTTGAGACAGGCACGCGACGGACGGTGATCGGCATGAGATACAAGCTGCCGCTTCTGCCGCTATCATGTTCGGGGTAGGCCGGGCGACCGTTGCTGCTATGTTCCCCATACGGAGTTTTCTGCCCATTAGCAATCGCGATGCATGCATAGTAGCTCGTCTTCTCGAAGCTTGAATCTATATCCTATTTGGAGGAATGCTATTGAGGAACATATATATCCTGAAAACCGTTTGTGAGTGGTGATTCTTTACGGCCCAACAACGAGGAGCGATATCAGCCAATACGGTGTACGGAGAAGTCATCTCAGCTGTACTCGGAATGTGGGCAACATCGTTTCAATAAGTAGGGCCTGGATGATAAAAACTTGGGTGAGCATTTTGACTCTATGCAAATTGTTCGTCATATGCAGTTGTAGCGTGAAGCAACAACGATGCAGCAGCCCTTTCCGATTCGGGCAGGTTCAATTATCTTACATAGTAAGATATTATCCAGGAAGACTACCAACATTTCCTAAACAAACTCACCGAATTGACTCCCAGCTTATCTTCCTTGACAGCAGCTGGCTTTCTCTTCCTACCGACGAGCACCACCCATAGCCGGGCTGCGGTTCGTCAATCCGATTTCAAACATGTTCCTCCATGTCCTGGCCCCCGATCAAGATCAAGAACTGTGCAGCCTCTATCTACCCAATGCCGACCCCCGCTCTCACTTTGAGCTTTTACGCCGTCCGTGAATGATAATATATGGGCCATTCTAGGAGACTCAAAGTTTCACCTAGCTCATCCAGCAGCACAGCACCAACGGCTACGTTGACATGTGGTACTGCTCTATACTGTCTACTGTTTTCGTCCCAGGTCATCTTTGTGCGTTTCAAGTCACCTTCAACTATGACAGAATCAGGATGCCAAACGAGGGGCAATCAGACTGTCATGTTGTGCTGCAAGCTAAGCTGCGGAGCTGCTGCTAATATAGTAGCATCACAGTCACTGCAATTCCACGTACGGCCACAGATACTGGAAAGCACGGGATCCCGTCCGCTCTCCCCTAGTTAAACCAGTAATCGGCGGATTAG
>JRUC01000087.1:0-44281 GCA_000806385.1 Leptographium procerum | reverse complement strand
GGTAGCCCGGAAGCAGCGGCACTATTGGTGCTAGCAGCAGCGAAGCCGGAGCTGACGCTGCGCAGGGCGGCGGCGCCGCTGCTGGTCAGGGTGGTAGCCAGGCGGGTGGGAAAGTACTGAGAGGCGCGATCGTGGGGCGGGATGTAAACGAGGCCAAAGTCCATGAGCGAGGGCAGCATGTTGCGGCGCGACTCGGTCAAGGCAGTGGTGTCGTAGGCACGGCCCAGCTCGAGGGTGGAGAGCATGAAGAGGAAGCTGAGCATGTCGACGCTGTCGACAGCACCGCCGCTCTGCTGGTCGACGGCCTCGAGCCACTGCAGCAGCAGGGTCCAGACCTGGGCGTTGGCGGCCTGCAGCAAGAAGGTGAAGCCGGTCTGGGTGATGCCGACACCTCCGGGACGACCGGGCCGCGACTCGACCAGGTGGCCGGCCAGCAGCAGCTCCTTGACTGTGTTCTTGGGTCCCAGCGAGTCGTGGCCCGGTCCCGACGGCAACCCGACGCTGTTGACGACGTAGTGCAAGATGTCCTCCCATTTGCGCCGCGCAAACCGGTCCAAAAAGACCGTGTCCGTCTCGGCCGACACCGGCTTCTCGCTCGGCACGCCAAAGCTGTTCTGGCGCCCGCCGCCCTCGAGCGCGAGCCGGAACGAGTTCTTGAAATTGACCGTCAGCGCGATCTCCTGCGGCCGGTCGCGCACCGCCGCCGTGATCTGCACAATGTGCAGCGATCGCAGGATCGACAGCGCCTGGTCCCGCTCGCGCTTCGCCTCCGGTACCACCATCATGTCCAGCGTGTCCAGCAGCAGCGGGCCCTCCATGTAGAGCAGCATGCGCACGAAGCTCTTGGCCAGCGACGGCAGCATGCGTCGAAAGATTGCCAGCGTCGTCGACGGCTGCTGGTAGAGCCGCCGGAAGCTCGTCCCGGGCTGCTTCTCGAGGTAGTCCGAGAGCGTCAGCGACGGCCCCGCCGGGGAGGCCATGGCTGCTGCCTGCTGCCTGCGCGGACAGCCAGGACTTGTCTGTTTCGGGAAGTTTAAGAGAACAAGGAGGGTGGGGGAATTTCTTCGTGTCGGGGGTCGGATGCCGCTCAAAAAAATAAGACGAAAAAAAAGCCTTGGCCTGGTCGTTGGCTGCTGGCGGCTGGCAGCTGGCTGATGACGACGACTCAACTGTTATATCATTGCAGGAGAGAGGAAAAGAGAAAGGATTGTTGGCAACGGGGGTGCCCGCTCTACCGGTGGTCGCGGTGGGTGGTGAGGTTGGCTCGAGACGTTGTCGTCAGCAAAAGCTTGTCCAAAAAGGCTGAATTGAAGCCGATACCTTAAAAAAAAGTTAAAGCAGGGAAGCTCACTGATTGGGCACGTTGCTTCCTGCCTTGTTTAGCGGATTGCGGGGCCCGGGACGGAAAAAGTGGCTGTTCCAGCAGGCTGATGGCGCCCTGCTCCATCTTTCCTACCACTACTAACGAATAATGCCGAGGCAGCCATTCAAAATGGCCGCCGAAGGCCGGAAAGCCGTTATAGCAGGTATCTTACTTAGCTCTCCAAACACTCCGACGTCACAGCTTATCAGAACACGGCTCTGTGATTCCTCTCGTCGTGAACGGCAAATTGATCGAAGATGACGGCAAAAAAGCTGACCCCGACTAGGTTTGTGCGGGCAGTAAGTGGACACAGCTAGCATCGAGAATCAAGGCGATGCCTGTCCGATGTTGTTGATGTTGATATTGACCGCATATCGCACAGGTGCTGAAGGACTTTATGAAGGAGTCTGGTCTGGAGCCCCAGTGCGTAGCCCTTTGTGCTTCTCATATATCTGCTCTCTCTATTTTTACCGCGTGCTAATGGCAAGCTGAGCGCGGTGGCAGGTTGTTCGGGTCGCATGTCAGTAACCACCCATGTCTCTTTTTAGAACCAAGCTGTGCCCTCCTTGACTGACAGAACGGTGGCGGGCCAGCTGAGAGTCCTGCATGCCTCGCCGGGCAAGGTTGATTTCGAGCTGGACATCAAGCAGCAGCACACGGTATGACGACTCTTTTTCCTTTTTCCTTTGGATGTCATTGCCACAGCATTGGAAGCCGAGACGGGCTGACCCGTGCTCAAAATCAAAACAGAACCGGCTTAAGATCATCCACGGCGGTACCATTGCCAGCATGGTCGACCTCGGAGGCTCCCTGGCCGTTGCGTCACATGGGCTCTTTGCCACTGGTGTATCCACTGATCTCAACGGCAAGGACTCCCGCCCTCTCTGCGACTTCCTTGTCCACTCTTGCTCTGCACCACTGACACTGGCCTAGTCACATATCTCGCTGGCGGTGGAAAGGTTGGCGAGACGATCAAAGCTAGCGCCATATGCGACAGGAGTAAGGAACTACATTTCTACTGGTCCAGCTGGACGACAAGGGGCCATAAGCTGACATTTGGCATCTACAGTCGGCAAGACGCTCGCCTACACCAGTATCACCTTCCACAACCAAAAGGGAGAGGTTGCCGCCCGCGGCAGCCATACAAAGTAAGGGCTTATCTTCCACTCCCCTTTCTCAGCTAGCCCCTTTCTGATGCTTACTCTGCGATGCACGTAGATTCATTGCCAAGGCCTGGGGCAAGAACGAGCCCTTTACAACTGACCGGGGACTGGAAGAGGACGATGAGGAGACTGTAAAAGGCGAGTGAACAAAGACAACAGTATACAGTGTTCACGTATCTGGTGTATATCGCATGGCGATATAAACTGTGCATGCTGCTAGATTAGACAATAGATCGCCTCAGTGTGCTCCGGTTGGTGAGGCTTGCCTCCCGGGTTTTGCCTTACTTTCTGAAACAAGGAATAAATAAATGAAGAAAAATTTAATACAGACTAGCAAGAAAGACTGCTTGGCACGCACTCCGAGCCACGGAATGAAGGCTCAGATTTGGTGTCTTACCTGACTGACGCCTGCTGTAAAACGGGGAGCTATGGAGAGTGGAGAAGAGACTAAAGGCAGCTCTCATGCTTTCTTCTGTCTCGGTGATGATACCAAGACGCTCGAGCTGTAAAACCGAATCACACATAAATATAATGGCCTCAATTGACCGAAGCACTATATCTGGGTTCTGGACTTGGTGGTGCCCTGTAAAGTACTTGTAAAAGACCATTTTGGTGGCTCCTAATCACGTGCTTAAGGTATGATAGCCGCCTGCCATATCTGGTGACCTGCAGGTGGGTCTCCCGTTACTCCCCCCCAATTTCCACCTTCCAACACTGCCAAACCGAAAAACAAAAAAAAAGACACGATCGGCAAAAACAAAACCGTTTTCCGGAGGGGGCGCGTCGCCGAGATGGATCAGCTCGAATCCCAGGCGTCGGACCTACGATATCTGACAGATGTCCCGGCCGCTCCTATGCAGGACGCACTATCCACCCAGTCGGGATGGCCAAACGCCGACACGTCTCCACGCCAGCTGGGAGATGAGTTTGCGAGGCCAGGGGATTCCGCGCCACCCGGAGGAAATTCCGCGTTCCCATCCACACGGCCATCCCCCTACTCTCCTGACCGCAGCAGCACGCCCAAGCGGAAGCCGGACCAGGGCGATCTGGGCCCGAAGCAACAGAGAAGCAAGCGCAACAGAGTGAGTTGGGCTGGGTTTCATTTAGAGGGAGAGTTTTCATTGTGGCCTAATGTGGTCCAAAGTGGTCCAATGTGGCTGTTTTAGTCTCGTGTTGGATGCTTCTTGTACTGCTTTTCCACTTCCATTTCCATCTCCACCATTTCTATTTTATTATACTTTTTGTTTATTGCTGCTTTTGCATTGGCATCTGCATCTGCATCTGCACTTGTGCCTCGTCCTCTCCCCACGCATTAGCTCTCAAGTTCCGCCCACTTGTTTGTTCCGCTCTGGTTCCGCACTGGGAGATCCATCCATACTAACAAGCCTCGTCTCTGGTTTAGTACATCTCCATCGCCTGGTAAGACGGACCCTCAACTAGTGCTTCCTCGAAAGCTTCTGCCTCTCCTTCTGCTGTAGCTAGACAATACCGGACTGACGCTCGTATGTAGCAACGAGTGCAAGCGGAGGAAGATAAAATGTATGAGCCGTGTGTCTGCATGACTGCACTCCTGCTTGCGAGCCTCCCTGCAAATCGCCATTGTCTCCCATCCTGACTAACTCCGCAGGCAATGGCGAGATTCCGTGCCAGCGCTGCGGCAACCTCAGCCTGGCCTGCCTCTACTCGGCCAACTGCTGTTCCAACAACTTTATGGACTCAGATGAGTACAGGCAGATGACCGAGAAGATACGCCTCCTCGAAGATCAAGTGGGCACACTCGCCCAAAATGTCGATGTCCTTCGCCAGGACACCCAGCGGCTGGCTCCGCTACATGACCGCATCTTGCCCATCCCGACATCGACCGTGTCGCCCTCGCCGTCGAGCTCCATCCTGTCTCTGACCAAGCCGGACCTTGCACCTATCCGCCCGCTGCCTATATATCGCGGACCGACTAGCAGCGCCTTTACCGTCGATGTGGCCAAGAACACGCTGCACAATATGGGTTACAGTGGTGAGGCAGCGGAGGATCACGGCACGCCTTCAGAGGGCATGCTTCGCTCGTCGTCTGCCATGCAGTCAATTCAGCAGCAGCAGCAGCAGCAGCAGCAACAACAACAACAACAAAACCAGCAACATCAACATCAACTACAACACCAGGATCAGCTGCAGCAGAGACTGTATCAACAGCATCCGCATCAACACCAACACCAGCACCAGCACCAACATCAACAACTGCAGCAACAGCAGCAGCAGCAGCAGCAGCAGCAGCAGCAGCCGCAACCGCAGTGGCAGCCGTCTGATCCTCTCTGGGCACATGACAGGGACGAGATGGTGCGGCTGTGCCGAGTGCACGAGGACGAAGTCGGCATCATGTATCCGGTGGTGAAGATCGAAACGGTTATCGCCCACGCCCACAGCCTGTCGTCGTGGATGGAGGCGTCCCGCAAGAACGGATTCACGCAGCAGCCGGCAAACTACGAGGAGACGATGAACAGCGTGCCGACGATGCTGCTCAAGATCATCATGTGCAGCGCAATGGCCGTCGAGGAGCACGGCCACAGCGACCGCGCCATCCGCCTGTACGACAGCATGCAGACGCTTGTCAACCGCAAGCTGATGACGGACCCAAGCGAGATCGGCAACCTGCCGCTGCTGGCCCTCGTCGCCGGTTACCGCTTTCTGGCCAACGACGAGGTGCTCGCCTGGCGCATCATGGGCCAGGTCGCCCGCCACTGCCTGGAGCAGGGCCTGCACCGGCGCGACGGCCTCTCCAAGATCGCTGACGAGCAGGACCGCAAGAACGCCATCAACACCTTCTGGTCCGCCTACGTCCTCGACCGTCGCTGGAGCTTCGGCACCGGCCTGCCCTACGTCGTGCACGACGACAAGATCGATCCCGAGCTTCCCTTTCCTGTACGCACAGCCTTTGCCTACTCAGCTTAATGCCAGCTTTATGCCTGCTTCTCCTGCTAACAGCTTTTGCCTTCTGTAGGACGAATACCCGTACCTGGTGGCCATGATCACCTACTCGCGGCTCGGGGCCAAGATCTGGAAGCTCGTCGACTTCTTCGAGCCCGCCATTATCCGCGACCCGCAGCGAGACGAGGTCGATGCGCTCGACCAGGAGATCCTCCAGTGGTACGACACCGTCCCGGAGGAGGTCCGCATCAGCACCTTCAACCGAGACCTTCCGCTGCCGTCGACGCCGTCTTACAACCTGCAGCGGCTGCAGATCTGGACACGCCTGCGTCTGAACCAGATCCGCATCTGGCTGCACACGCCTGTGCTGCACAGCGCCAGCAGCATCAACGCCAACATGCACCTCGCACAAAAGGTCGTCGACCTGGCCAAGGAGACCATCCGCCACCTGTCGCGTCTCAACGACAGCAGCAACCTGTACCGCCGCATCCAAGTGTTCTACCACCAGTTCCTGACCTCTGCCATCGCCGTCCTCTTCCTCGCCTCCACCCACCAACCGGTCCAGTTCAGCGGCCAGTGCCGCGAGGAGTTCTACATGGCCCTCAACCTCATTAAGGATATGTCCGCCAAGAGCTGGGTCTCGCAGCGCCTCTGGCGCACCGTCAGCTCGCTCAAGGCATATGCGCCTCGCGTCGGCCTGGAGCAGGTAGACGAAGAGTCGCAGCTTTCCAGCGGCCATGGCGGTAGTGCCGGCAGCAGCTACCTCTTCCATCCCCCCCAGCCTCAGCAGCAGCAACAGCAACAACACCAGCAACAGCATCACTCCCATTCTCATATCCACCACGCATACATGACAGGCGCCGGCGGCGGTGGCGACGGCAGTCAGACATCGGCCTCGTCTCCATACGAACAGCAGAGCGTGCATGGTGCGCACGGCAACGTCCGGGCCAGTGGTGGCCCTGGGGGCCAGTGGGCCCTCCCACAGCCACCACAGCCACCACAGCAGCCGCAATCGATATCGTCATCCTCCTCCTCAGCTGCATATGGACGCCCGCAGCTGCTGCCACCGCCGCCGCCGCCTCCAGCGCTGGCGAGCAATACTGGGTCGCCGGCACAAGGCCAGATTACCGGACAGAACGGCAGCGCCAACGGCCTGCAGCTGCAGAGCGAAATGTCTCGCATGTTTGAGGGCTACATGGGCATGAGCGGCATCCCGCACCCGCCCGCGGGCACGGTTGACGGCAGCGCCAGCCCATCCGGCGAGGCGCTGTACGAACAGATGAAGAACATGTTTTGAAGGCGGCGGGCAGTGAAAGCAGGATTGGCGCTCGCTCGCATCATATCTTATTGGGATGGAAGAAACAATCAATGAGTACAAAGGCATTTAATGGAAATCAAGTCTGCCAGGGAAAAGGGAATCAGCAACTGATAGGTAATAGAAGAAATAAAAAACGAAGTGTGCCAAAAAATAAAAAGAATCACCAAAGTGTGAAATTGCAGTCGTCTGTACAAGGCGACAAAAAAGAAGGGTTGACGCTGCAAAAAATGAATCTCCCGAGCCGAAATCGAATCGGCGACCTTTCGGTTACATTGAGTTACCATTACAGCCGAACGTGATGAACCAACTACACCATCAGGAGTTCGTTGAGGCGGCTGTTGCTTATCTTGGGTTAAGAGGATAGTCTAATTGCTCGGAACACGTGATGTACAAAAGGTCGACATGCCATGCCCCCATACAAACTGGAACACGCAGCGCTTTGCACGAGTAATGAAGCGAGGGTTAGCTACTGTCGTATTACGGATGCTCGTAAGATAGATCGCAGCCACTAATCCTTAGTCGACCGAGCTATCTCTTACCACTCAGTGACGAGGAAACTCACCAAAATGGTTCAGCTAGTATACGAGTATAGTAGCAAACTGTGCACAATACTGAAGACTGTGCTAGTATATCTTGAGGGTATTTCGACTTCTGTATGTTTGGACTTCTTTCTGTTCTCGCAGACTACTAAAATAAGCGTTTGGCGCGTCTCATCATGGCCCTCCTACAGTTGCTGTTCATCCGAAGTGAACAGACTAGCTACAGCATTACAAGACTTTCAAACGACCACTTAGACAATCCAGTCGTTTTCTTCTATAAACGGGGGTAATTCTGGCGAAATGTGGGCGAAGTAATCTTGCGTAAACAGGCTTTGTATCTCCGGAGGGTTATACTCGTTTGCTGATGTTCCCGTGGTTTCTACCGTACCCCGCTTGGCACGGATTGACTTGTACGGAGGGCTTATTTGGTGATACTTTTTGGTGTGGTTCCGCAGTGCCCGCGCTGATGAAAATGGAGGGTATTGGCACTCGAGTGCCGTACAAGAGAACCGCCGCATGTGGGCCATCTCGTGCTCCCAACGAAGCTTGTCAGAGTCGAAGCCCACTGTGGCATGCGGACACAACGCGAGTCGACACGTGAAGGCAGCTGTGCGGAATTGGCTCTTAAAGCGCTCAAACTCCAACGCTGAGACACCGGGGTAGTCGTGTTGCTCGAGAAGGAACCGAAGACTGTTCTGGTAGGTAGCGAGCATGGCCGAGATGCCATCTGCTGGAAGTGGCTGCACTGATTTCTGCGACTTATTCGTAGCCACTGGGCATACGATGGATCTAATTAGTGGACTTGCTGTAGGAAAATAAAAAAGGACATAGTCAACTTACACTGGCCGGCAAGAAGCTGCGATTCGAGTCCTTCGAGGGACCTGGCTCTCAAATTCCGTGCAACACATTTTTCTAGCAGAGGATATTGCTGCAGGAATGACAGCCGCTCGTCCAAATATCGCGTCTCTGTCGAAACATCGTCTTGTTTCTCCAAAACTATGACCATCTCGCCGATCTTTTTAGCGAAGTAAAGAGCGATAAAGAGCAGTTTAGAAGGATGGAGAGCGGTATGTTCTGTAGTCGTCGAAGAAACATGTTCTAGGAGATACTCAGCCCAGTATTCCGTCGCATAGATATGAAACCCATGTAAGCCTTCTACTAGACGTAAAAGCCGACTATGTTCTTGGTGCCCATTTCCAAAGATATCGAGTCCAGATATAAGGCAAGTGATAGTAGCAACGCCGTGCTCATCGACAGACTTAGCCTCGTCTAGAACAACCGGACTCTGGGGGCTTTGCAGAAAACTGCACTGATGTTAGCTTCTGGAGGCACAGAATATCGGAAACTGCCCATTCGAGCGATACTTCCTCTTTTACAGAAACGTGAATGAAAGACAGGGTCGTGTCGCTTTTTTCTTGAACAAGCCAGCTGGTGCTTTCGAAGATGTACTGGGGTACTAGGTGCTCGACGGTGGGACTGCCTGAGCTAAACGTCACTGCAGACATAAATTCGAGCTTCTTGAGAGGTCGCTTAGAAAATGCAACCCAGCCCAAGATGCACCTGATACGGTCCACAGAACGCTGGTCTTTGTTTCTAAGGGTCTGTGCCATGATGGTTTTGTAGCTGTGAGATATAGGGAAAATTAGCTCGTCCTAAACTTTTCTTTCGGCAGGCTCTAGAAACAAATGGAAAGGTTACAAATTGGCCAGCTTCTCGGGAAGCTGGTTTACGGAGTCCTTGATCTCCTGACCGCTGTAGAACAGGTTGGACGAAATAAAATCTAAAACGAGGCGTGCATACAAGAACATTGCTGAAACATTCTCATGTTAGCTAGAAAAATAGAGGAAGAGAACAGCTTTTTCATAGTGTTGTGTACCATCGGATTTCTTCACGATAATGCCAACCAGCTCGCCAACAAACTCAGGATCGACATATAGCTGGCCTAGTATCTCATGCATCGATTGTAGCCGGTGATGTGCGTACCGCCGAATTGCTTCACCAACAAGCTCTTTCTCGTTTGTAAGCGAGAGAGTTTCTGATTTACGCAGTCGATCTAACAGTATCGGAGACGAACGACTGGAGACAAGGACCTTGCAAACCACATCTCCAGAGGACAGGGTCTTCGATGCGATATGCTTAACGAGACTGGCAACACGGGATTGCTTGTTGTTGTCGCATTCATCAATTCCATCTAGAACAATCCAGACGTATTCCACATGGTTGGGCGTGGTGGACAGGCTCGCAACGAGAGTGTGAAGGAGCTGCTCGAGCATGGCCACTGTGGGAGCCTTCTTTTCCAAGACACACTCTTTGTAGACGTGAGCCACCAGTTCGTTGTCCCTGCGGACGAGCTGCAGAAGCAGCGATCGCAGGATCTGGTCGTAGGTTAATGATGACGCGTAAGAGTAGGTACAGAAGTGGCAAGCAACAGCCATGCCAGCACTCCGCATAAACGCTATCAGCTGCGTGGTCGGCACGCTCTTGCCCGACCCCGGCGAGCCGTTCAGCCAGAGAAAGGGCAAATCGAGACTGCGTCGGAGCCAAGAT
The DNA here is from genome assembly GCA_000806385.1 of Leptographium procerum. Lineage (NCBI taxonomy): Eukaryota > Fungi > Ascomycota > Sordariomycetes > Ophiostomatales > Ophiostomataceae > Leptographium > Leptographium procerum. The sequence goes on along the minus strand of JRUC01000087.1, from coordinate 34,432 downwards.
TTAATCTTGTCATTCTGGAGGGCCCACGAGCACGTCCCAGGATATTGCACGCCCTCTGCAGAGATGGACTCAAAGATTGCCAGCTGGTCAGACTCATCCGCCTTTAGCCACGTTAAAATGGACTCGAACTGCCTGCCGGCCTGCTCGGCTTCGTACACAGCCAGTTGCCTGTCACTCTCCTCGCGCCACTGTCGAGCGTCCTGGCGCATCTTTTGCGCCTCAGCAATGTTGTGCGCGTTTGCTTCTCGGTCGATCAGGTCTTCGTGGCGCCGCATGTCCTCGAGGATGCTGTCGAATCGCCTCTCGAAGCGTCCCCAGGACGTCATGAAGAAGTTTCTCCAGCCTATATAACAAAAATTTAATCTAGATAACTCGTAAGATGCTGCGTGATGCACAATCTATAACTTACCACTGCGCCGTACGAATTTGTAGGCATGGCCGTGAAACTGGAGAATGTCGACGTAGAACACGGCCAGGGTTTGTTGGAAGTCTGCGTTGCGTGCCAAGGCCCGATCAAGGACAGCAAATCGTTTCAGGGACTCGGCGAGGCGCGCGTACGCCTTGGAAATCTGCTCAAAGGCCTCGACATACTCGCACGACACGCGCAAAATCAGGCTGATCGGGGCCCAAGCCCATGGGAGGTATGGGGTCCCGTTGCAGAGAACACCTATGACTTGGGAGTAGTGCTCAAGGCCCTGGAAGAGTGGCATCAGGCGGCGCATGTTTCGCAGTGACCGCCTCGAGGCAAGCTGCTTCTCAATATCTAGGGCTGCCTCACGGACCCGCTGTATGGTGCTCTCCGCAAAGTTGCGCGAGTCTGCGGGTGAGATGATTTTTTCTAGGTCTTTGAACGCCTCTTGCATCATCTGCCTTGTGGCAGGGGAGATCGCGGGCGGTAGAGGCATCTTGCATTGGAATTAAGAGAAAGCTGTTGAGTGCACAATGTTGAAGAAAACGAGGGCTGAAGAAGACCGCACACGTTGGGCAAAGTTTGCACTTGCCATATGAAACGCCAGGCTACCCATCCATTATGCGGCATTGGGATTCGTGGAAGGTATAACCCAATCGTGGCTCCTTCTGCATGCACTGCCACCGGCTGAAAGTGGTCGGCATGTGACTTCCATTCCGAACGTAGGCGAGGCGAAACCTAATCTTCGAGAATGTAGCGTTGGGCACAAACTTCCGTTTCTGCTTCGACAGAGATTAAAACCGACATTCTCGTTGTATTGCAGTTGAATCCGTGCCTTCAAATGGATCACCAACGGCCGAAAAGGCGCCGGACAGACAATGAAACCGAGTTCTGTCCAGAAGTGCCTGCTCTAGACCAGCAGCGGAATCGGCTCCCAAGTTTTCAGTCTAGGATGCACTCCATGCAAAATGAAGTGTTTCGCGACCAGGAACGTTTCCCGAGTGCTTCCTTTGCTCCACCAACGTCTGTGGCATCGTCTTCAGTCTGGCCCCTCGGCGCTGGTACTCCGATATACCAACTTGCTAAACCTCCCGTTCCTGATCAACCCCGGCCCAGCCCAATTCCACAAGCACAACATGCATCCTTCTACGAATTTCAGCACCAGCACCAGCACCAGCACCAGCACCAGCACCAGCACCAGCACCAGCACCAGCACCAACACCAGCCTGAATTTTTCTCACCGCAATCCCCCATGTCCCGTTGGGGCCCACAGGCTCCTCGACCTATCGACCAGGTGCCAGCCAGCTACAATGATGCCAACGTTGTGGATATCCGCCATGACAGCGAATCCTCCCATCTTTGCGACACGTTTCGAAGATTATCAGATGATGATTTTGTGTGTTTTGGACGAGTCAGTTTCCCTCTTCCTCCTAGTCAGCCTGTGGATATGTGAACTGACCAGCGAAGATAACGTCGATCGAAGGAAAATGGGAACAGAAAGACATGGCTACTCGTCCACAAGGAAGGTTTCCAGTGAATTTGCTTTCAGATTGCTACTTTCAGGTTATTGGAAGCACAGTGTCTCATGGGAAAATCGTCCACGAGCATGGGCCAATGATCCACGGTCTTCGTGAAGAAGATGCCCTGAAACTTCACGCATCGTGCATGATTAATGAGGACTCCATGCCGAGGAAGCAATCCAGAGTCTCCTCAACGCTAGCATGCGAATTGGACATTACTATCTACGGCCCCTCAAGCCTCCTGGACGAGACTGGCACGTGGCTTCAAGAGTATGAAGTGTATCTCCAGGATCCCCTGGAATGCCACCATGATGTCATGTACTGCAACCCTCAGAGGCTGTCTTCTGAAGACAAGCATTCCTGTCCTCTCGTATCGGAAATCGTATTACAGTCGTCGCATCTCTCGGCTATTCAGGATCTTCCCGAGCTGCCGGATCTGCTAGACATACTCAGCAGTCACATCAATCTGGAAGAGGCAGTGCAGCCAGAAGCTATTAAAACTTGTCTGAAGAGGTGAGATATCTTCTTTACATCGGCAGACGTGGACATAGAAATAACCCATACCTTTTTTTTTAGCCACCAAAAACAAGCTCTCATGTTTATGCTGCGGCGCGAGCTTGGATGGTCCTTTGACAGCAACCAGCCTGACATGTGGAAAGTAGTTGACACGAGTCAAGGCCGTCTGTGAGTGCTCCCAACAGTCGTTTTCTGTCCCCCTGTTGTTCCCTTGCACAGCATTATCTTTTCATGCTAATTCCGATATAGGTTCCTGAACAGAATCTCCGAGACCTGTCAACCAGACGAGCCCCCAAATTTTTCTGGCGGTATCATCGCAGACCCGATGGGCCTGGGAAAGACCCTCACCATGATTGCTCTAGTTGCGACTGATCTCACTGGCTACGACAAAGCTCCTGCCCACGCTAGTTACGTTATAGAAGAGGAAAAGCCATCTGTGCCTGCCACCCTGATCATCGTCCCCCCTCCGTGTAAGTCAGATGGCTTTAACTCTCGATAGATCAGATAGCTGACACCTCTTCAGTGTTAGGATCGTGGGAGGAGCAACTGTCTCAGTAAACAACCTTCCCTTGTCCTGTAAAACTGAATGCATCTGTTGCTAATTCTATTCTTACAGACACATGTTCCCCGGGGCTTTGAAATGTTACCGACATCACGGAACGATAAAACTAGCCTATGTCAATGAGCTCCATGGGATCAATATCGTTCTCACCACCTATCATACCGTGTCAGCAGAGTGGAAGACTGGACGTGGCAGCGAGGATGGCCAGTCGGTACTGTTTTCCGTGCGTTGGAGGAGAATCATTCTCGACGAAGGTTAACCAGATATTCTTATTGCCCGTTGTCAAACCACCTTCATAGACAGCTAACATAATTCAGCCCACTTTATACGGAATGGCAATTCTCGCATGGCCAAAGCAGCGTGCTCACTCGAGGCGGCCTCGCGCTGGGCTGTTACGGGCACGCCCGTCCAGAACCGTCTCAGCGACCTTGCCACCCTCCTGTCGTTTGTCCGTGCTCACCCCTACACCGAGCCAAAACAGTTTGAGGCCGACATCTCCCGGCTCTGGAAGTCAGGTGAGGACGAGAAGGCAGCTAAGCGCCTTACGGCTCTTTCCACCTATCTTCTGCTCCGGCGGCCCAAAGCACTTATTGCACTCCCGCCACGGCGCGACCTAATGTGCGCCGTTAGCCTGGACCCAGCAGAGCGCGAGCTGTATAACCAGATCCGCGAACAGGTTCTGGTCCGCATTGACGAAGCCCTTCATCGCGATTCGGAGGGCGCTCGCGCTGGCGTCTACGTGAATGCTCTCCAAAAGATCGAGTCGTTGCGGCTGATGTGTGACCTGGGACTACACTATCACGCGAGGGACACGGCGACCAGCAACCAGACTCAGGTACTTGGCAAGCAGCCATTTTCGGAAGCGGAAGATTGGGCGCGCAAGGCCCAAGACGTCTTCAATACACATCGCGATATGGAGTCTGTTGTCTGCCTGCAGTGTTTGTCCACGCTCGAACTAACAACTGAATCGCTGCTTCTGGATGACTCCAGCTCGGGCCAACACCCGGACACCACGGCCCTCCTGTCGCGTTGTCTGAAATTCATATGCGGTGAATGTACGAAGAAGCAGCGGTCCCTTCGTCGGCCACTAGTCTGCGGCCACCGTCCATCCTGTCCAACGGCACCAGTGTCGACAAGCAGTTCTGTTCTAGAGGAAACATCACACTTGACCGAAGCCGTGGACAGCGGCCGTGTCAATGTCCTGCTTAGGATGCCGTCCAAGGTGGAAGCGCTACTGGAGGACCTAAAGACGTTGCCACCGGGCACGAAATGGTACGTGCAATTCTACTTCAACGTTTCAGCATTTGTCTAACTTTTCTCTTTTGCGCAGCATCGTCTTTTCTACCTGGAGACTGATGCTCGATGTGATCAAGAAAGCCCTTGATGAAACGGGCGTGCAGAACATCCGCTTTGACGGCAAGGTGCCGCAGAAAGAGCGCCAAGGCGTCATCCATAGCTTCCAGACTAATCCCCGCATTGAAATAATGCTCTTAACGCTGTCTTGCGGCGCTGTAGGGTATGTGTTTGTTTATCGTGAGCATCCTCCGGACTTCCAGAATGGAAGAGATCAACTCACACTCATGCACATAGTCTGAACCTCACCGTTGCAACACGGGCATACCTCATGGAGCCACACTGGTACGGAAAAAAATTACAAATACGTTATGGCCTGGTGAACACTTTCGTTGCCTAACGATAAAATTCGATAGGAATCCAACGCTTGAAGAGCAGGCACTTGCCCGCATCCATAGGCTCGGCCAGACCAAAGAGGTCACGACGGTCAGGTACTTTATCAGGGATTCATTTGAACAGGTAAAAGATTTGCATCAGCTCTAACTTATTACTCACTAACACGGTCGCAGGAAGTCATCAAGCTTCAGGAAAACAAGAAGCATCTAGCCGGTATTGTGCACCACGACACCGAGCACTCGCACAATAGCCTTGAAAAATTGCACGTGAGTTTATCCAGGTTCCAATTGCTTTTAAAACTTGCTGACCCGTATACGAACTCAAGAACCTGCGTTCGCTGCTTTGAATCGTCGAGGATCTTTTCTTTTTCTTTTGTTTTCGTCGTGTTTTCGTGTCTTCGTGCTCTTCTGTGGACTGGCGGTGGGTAACAAGAATAGAACGATCACGGCAGTTTTGTGACTTGGACAGCGAATATACAAGTACACACGATTGACATCTGCCATATACCTTGGCTATCAAATTGGAGTTTTTTACAACATCAGTACAATCTTTATGTACTATAGTTCGAGGTGCTCTCTTTAGATGACGACAACGTCTCTACCTCATCGATGCCAAACCCTACTCAATACTCGCTGCTTTCATCGGAGACACTCTTATAGTACTTGTGCCTAAACGGGCTCCGTGGCTGTGGTACAGACACTACTGGAAAAAGCTCACCATGAGCTCGCCTCCTATCGTATCTTTTTTTCGTTGGCGCACGTTTAAGAATCACACATCTTTTCCGTTTATGAAAAGCTACGAGCGCTTAGGTCTAGACAGAATAAAAATGGAAAGAGCACGGTAGTTTGCTCCTCACAATTCTTGCTATCATACATGGACTACTCGTAATCATCATTATATCTTTGTCCCTACTCCCCGCTAATCCATTCTTGGGTCGACTTTTCTATTGCACGTGGCGTCGCTAAATACTAACGGACGAAACGTATCCATTCCTCGACAAGGTCGACCGTTTCTGCTTCATTTGCACTATCCTCACAAGAAACAATTCTCAAGCCGCGCGCCTCACCAAGCTACAAGAATGGTCTGGTGGCCAATCGGCCTCCTCGATCTAGCCACGCACGCCATTCAGCCACCGAGTTCGTCTAAGGTGCCTCATTGCTCTTTTATATGAGGCCACTCACTGGCCCATATATAGGGCTTGGCGTAGGTTGTCAACGCGTATAGGAGAAGGACATAGTACGTCCGTTTTTCTCTCTCGCATTGCCAACACGAAGATACACTAGAAGGGCTCCTATTAGACGTGCAAAAGTTTTGAGATGATCGTATGGTACATCATACATTTCATTTATGACCTTATCTGCCTGCGGTTCCGCATATCGGAATATTTCTACACGACATTCAACATCTTATCGATTTGCAATCATGATTCCCTTTTCCAGCCGCTCGGTGGCAGTGTCCTTGTCGCAAGACGCCGTGAAGACGCCTGTCTGCTTGCGCCGCTCGTCCTCCTCGATCTCGTCCAGGGGATAGAAGTCTGGCGCGACGTTGAACATGGGATCGAACTTGTTCTTGATGTCGGCCGGCAGCACAGGCGAGAGCTCGTTGTCGCGAAGCCAGACGCGCAGCAGATGCCTGGGCTGTGAGATGTCCTCTGTGAATCCGCGACGCGCATGCTGGTGATACAGATTGTTGACCCTGTGTCGTTAGGTCGTGCCCTGCACGGAATAGGGAAGAGAGGGGAGGGGAGGGTTAGGGGTTCGTACCACTCGATATCGCCAATTTGCAGTGCCGTCTCGAGCGAGTACTGCTCAGCGATCCACTGCCATCCGCCAAAGGCCTCGCGCTCCTCAAAGGTCAGCGCGGGATAGGAAAGGTCCCGCTCCGGAAGCTGCTAGGTCAGCCGAGTCCTAATCTAAAGGAGAGAGATGGAAACAACAAAAAACAGGACATCAAAGATTCCGGGAAACTCACCTCGCCGTAGCCAATAAAGGTTCTGGTGGAAAAGTTCAGATACAGCTGCTCGTTGAGCCAGTGCAGCAGGTTCACGCCCGAGTCAGGAATTCCCACCCTGTTTGCATCAGAAAAGCGTTGAGAAACAAGGGCAAGAGAAGAGAAGAAGGCTTACGCTTTCCAGCGGAACTTGCGATCGGCCAGAACCCGCAGGATGTCGGGTCTGTGCTCGGCCAGATGGTTGTACACCTGCCAGCTGCTGGCCACGGTCGACTCGCCGCCCGATTCAGGCAAAGACAGGGCCATCAGCGACACGACGTCAGACCCGGCATCGCTGTGGTACATCTGCGCATTCGTGTCCTGTGCCGAGACGTAGACCTTGCCGCGCACGCTTGGGTCCAGGTGGGTGATGCTCTTGGCTCGCGTGTCAGAGGAGACGAAGACAGGAGGAGACAAGGACGATTATGGCAAAAAGAAACAGACATACCTTGATGTGGCAAACTCCACGGCCAATTCCCTGGCTCAGCCGCTCGTCGCCCACCCAGGCGTTGATGCCGAGGAAGATTCGGATCTGCTCCTCCTTGTCATAGTCCTGGATGGGGAATCCACGCAGCAGACTGAGCCCGGTACCTTTGTAGATGTTGTGGGCGATGCCGCGGAGCAGCTTTCCGACGGTGGGAAGGGGGAAGTTGGACCGGTCGACGGCTGAGAGCGGCAGGGAGAGCTTCGCAAAGGACTGGCGACAGTTAGCAGGCCGTTGGCGGCATTTCTTCCCGTCCAGACGTACATACCTTGGATGCGGTATCAATCTCGGCGATCTGGGCCGCTGTGAGGACGGTCACATATTTTTCCGCTGTCGAAGACCATCACATCAGTATTTAGAACAGCCAGCGTCCATGTCCGGATGGGTGTCTCTGTCGAACGTACGGTGCACCTCAAGATCTTTCCCGTCCCAGACCAGCGGCCCCTCAAGGCGTTTGGGCCAGCCGGCTGGCACGTCTCCAAAGTTGTGTCCGGCTGGATGTGCCGCATTGGCTGCCTCCCATTCGTGCTTGACAAACAGAGTGCCAGGCGCGTCCGAGTACAGCTCGTAAGGCAAGACTTCAGTCATTTTTGATGAGAAGATTATGACAGTGATAATGGGGGAAAGATGACGAGGAAGATGACGAGGAAGATGATAACGGCAAGTACGGTGGCTATCAATGGAGGCGAACCCAACAAAGGAGGGAAAAAAAAGCACAGCGGGTACGAAGAGCAGGCACGACAACAAATATCATCTGCCGTCTAATATGTAAGATGCCATATGCCGACTTGCGCTACCGGACTGTCGGAATTACGGGGATGTCTTGCACGCGGCTTATATCCTTCCACTCTCGACACGTGGTGGACCGGCTAATCGGGCGATAACAAATGTCGTGATGCCGGGCTCGCATCACGACAATGGTCTTGACAGGCCTAGGGCGCAATATTTCCGCACGCTACGCCCTGGCAAAGTGGACCTCCTAACCGTTATCGATCAACCAAGCGAGCACGACATCATGGCATATCTCTATCTTTTTGCGAGCAAACTGGAAAGAAACGAGAAATGCAACGTGGCTGGGCCACATGGGAAAGTGGGAAATTGTGGGACAGGTAGAAACTTGTCGACAGTATTTGACTCTCGAGCTGACCAGAGAGATAGGCTGGCTGGGCATGTCAGCACGTCATTGACAGAATTTTCGGCAGGCTCCATCTGTACGTCGTAGCCTTTTCACTACAAGTATGCGGCCTCGCCTCGCCGCCGCCTGCCGCTCATGGGACTATATCACACGGCATCCCACGGAGACACCTCTTTGCTGCTGCCTGCCCCGCTATTATTTTCCCCATCGCTGCCATGGCTGCTTCCGATTCCTACACAGTGTCGAAGACGCCCGATGCCACCGTCACTTCTTCTGACGGTGGCCAGTCCCAGGAGGAGAAAAAGTCAACTGGCTGGCTCTCCTTCTGGCGAGGGCCCAGGACGGCTGAGCAGAAGCTCATCCTGAAGCTGGACATCTTTATCATGTAAGTCGACTGGGTGGCCCCAGTGGTGGTGGTAACCCTGAGAAGCTGCGGCGTATCTGACAAAGCATTTCAGGTCATGGGCGTGCTATGGATACTTTATCCGGCTGTTGGATACAAGCAACATGACAAATGCCTATGTCTCGGGCATGAAAGAGGTAATTGTCCTTGATTACCCGAGAGCTCAGGTCAAAGAGGGAGGAAGACGTACTCACAACGGTGGCAGGATCTCAACATTCACAAAGACGAGTACAACTACTTCAGCACCTTCTGGACCATTGGCTACATTGTCGGCATGATCCCTTCGCAGATCATCATCACCAAGACCCGGCCGTCCTACTGGCTGCCTGCGGCTGAGGTCGTCTGGGCCATTATCACCTTCTGCTTCGCTGCCGTCAAGACGGTGAAGCAGGTCTATGCCATGCGCTTCCTGATCGGCCTCTTTGAGTCTCCCTTCTACGTCGGTGCTATGACGCTGCTGGGAAACTGGTACACGCCCAAGGGTAAGGCTTGATTGATTGAGGCTGTCTGCATCTCCTTTCTGATTGGCCTCATTTTTTCTTTTCTTTTCTTCTCTTTTCTTTATTCTCTGGTTTTACTAACCGGAGCACCACACAGAACTGGCTACGCGCGCTGGCATCTTCTACTCGGCCTCATTCGCCGCCAACATGTTCTCTGGCTATCTGCAGGCCGGCGTCTACTCTGGCCTTGATGGCCACGGCGGTCTGGCCGGCTGGAGGTGGCTGTTCATCATGTGCGGAGTCATCACCGTCCCGGGCGCGCTCTGGGGCTTCTTTGCCGTGCCAGACAGCCCGTACTCAACAAAGGTCTTCTACCTGTCAAAGGAGGAGGTGGCGCTGGCCAAGGAGCGGATGGTCAAGCTGGACCGCACTGGCTTCGAGGGCATCGGCTTCAAGACGTTCAAGAGTGTCTTGCTCAAGCCGTTTGTCTGGGTCTTTGTCATCAACTATATGTAAGTCATCATCAGCTCTTGTCCAGCTCTTCTTCGCTTTTGTCTTCTGCTGTTTTGTCTGACCCTAATTTACAGCTTCTTCTGCCTGGATACATATCCGCTCGCCTTCTTTGCCATCTACCTCAAATCGCTCAAGCGGTTCAGCGTTGAGCAGATCAACACGTGAGCGACTTTTTCTTCTCTCATCTCGCTTTCCCTTCTTCCCTTCTCGTCTCCACCTTCTAACAGACCCAGTATTCCCACTTCGGGCTACGGCTTTGGCTTCTTGGCAACGATCTTCTTCGGCTACATCTCCGACAAGTTGCGGAACCGAACCGGCGTCGCCTTTTTCGTCACCCTTCTCAACGTCATCTCTGTCTCAGTTCTCGCCGCCCATCCCTCCATGGCCGGCGTCATTGCGGGCTATATCCTGAACGCAGGCACCTTTGTTTACGGACCGCTCATGATTGTGAGTCTTCCTGGCGTGCTGCGGTTATGAATCTAGGGTGCAGATTTGCTAACATGATGCGCAGACGTATCTGGCTGAGACCTTTACGAACCTGGCTGACGAGCGCGCCCTGATCCTGGGTATCGCACAGACGATGGGCGCAACGTTTAACGCCTGGATGCCGCTCATCATTTTCAACACCGGAACACAGGCGCCCCTGTTCCACAAGGGATATATTACCGTCAGCATCATGTCGGGCATTCAGGCACTCGGCGTTTTGGTGATGTGGTATCTGGGAGACAGGATTATCAAGCAGAACAAGGAGGCCAAGGAGGCTGCGGATCGGCAGAGTGACCTGTCGCCAGTGGAAGAGCAAAAAGACGGCAGGGAAGTTTTTGTCTAAGACCGGATGGATGTCTCTTATGCGCATTTATTAAAACGGAAAATCACACATGCGCTTCTGATTCTGCACAGGTCACAAGAACAAGTAGGCCTCAAGACCTCGGATTGTAAATCGTGCTGTAAACAACTGCAACCGCTTTTTTTTCCGCGCCTTTGATATTGCGAGATTGTGCACCACATTGGGCTTGTCACCTACTGTAGCTATTGCAGCAGGACCCTGAAGATACAGTGGAGGACTGGGAAACATTACTAATTTTAGCGTCTCTTCGCCATCCTTAGCGCAAAGACCATGCCAATCTTGCACCCCACAGCAGCACCCAAAAACGGCAATCACCTGGTAAATTCGACCTATCGTTCGACAGCAGCAAGTTTGGCCCGTCAAAAATAAAAGATTGCTGAAACTTTTCAGAGCCCATAAATGGGCTCTCTTCTGCACCCCTGCCCCCTCTGTCTTCTCCCTCTTTGTCCCTCGATCAATCGTCGACAATGGGCGCATCAAACACTGCGTTGCGCCAGCCGTCTCGTTTGTATTCGTGCACTCGGTCCCTGGAAAGCACAGCCTCCTCATCCCATACTTTCGCCAGGCTTCCGGGCGCGTACACGCCAGCAAACGGTCCTTCTGCTGATGGCTTCAGGCCCACCCGCACGCTCTGATCGGGGTCGCCGCCGTCCTGCTCCTCCGATGAGACAAACCGTGCCGTCACTGCGCGGAGAAGCGAGCTGATGTCGCGCGGGTTGGCGATGCGCGCGGCCCGCAGGCGCTCCCGCGCAAAGACGAGCTCGCGGTTGAGCACGCGCAGGTGCTCCGCGATGGTGTCGGCCAGCAGCCGCTCGACCGTCCGCCGCAGCAGGGGCCGGATCATGGGCGCCAGCAGCCAGGCCAGCCACGACACGCGGCTGCGGTGCACGCGGAAGCCGGCCTCGTGGATGCACACCTCCGTCTTCCGGAGCGCCAGCACGGTGTCGGCGGAGCCGCGCAGCACCTCGATGTCCAGGTGCACGTCGACGCCGCGCTCGTCCAGGTGGAACGAGAGTAGCCCCTCGTCGGCGAGCTGCAGCAGCGGCCCCGCGTGCAGGCGCAGCACGTAGCCCACGTCCTCTGCCGCCACCGACAGGCCGTCGACCGCGATGGAGGCCGTCGTCGCGATCCCGGCGGCCGTGCCGAATCGGGCCTTGCGCACGTCGACGTCGTTGCGCACCTGCACGTGGAAGTGAAACGGCAAAAAGGACGAGTGGTTCACCGTTTTGCCGGGCTGCAAAATCAGGTTCTCCAGCAGCAGGTCGACGTCCGGCGTGGCCACCTCCAGCCGCGGTATCGGAATGTACTGCACGGCCTGGATGATCTGGGGCAGAAACACGCGGGCCGCATCCTCGAGCATCTCTGAGCCGGCGTACTGGCCCCCGGGCCAGAGGAGATTGGCGATACTGTCAGAGGTGGTCATGAAGGCGGACACGTCTTGGTCGTGGAGAGCGGACCCGAAGGCGGTCTGCGCCTGCGAAAGCAGGGCCTCCAGCTCTTGCTGCAAAGACTTGGGCTCGGGAGAAGAGGCCGACGAGGACGAGGACGGCGACGACGAGGGCGACGATGCAGATGTAGATGTAGCTGCAGCTGGCCTGTCCAGCTTCTGCACCGTCTTTTTGAGGTCGCCCAGGCGATCGTCAGCATGATCGAAGAAGTCGGGGTCCGTGAGCATCTCCTGCAGGGCGTCGCTGGCCTGATGAACAAGGGCCTCAAGCTGCCTGCCATCTTCGCCTGTTGCCCGCTTGTGAAGCCGCTGGAAGCTTGCCGTCAGCTGTCGCCACGCCTCTGCGTCGCCAAAGGACGAAATGAACGACCAGAAGTTGCGCAGCGCCGCATCCGCCTCCTCGTTGGTCTCAACCGCCTCGGCCGCACCCTCAACGATGTCGCCGACTGCGTCCTCCACACTGCGTGCGTAGACGGCCAGGCCTTGCTCCAACAGCCGCGTGATCATAGATACGGACGTGGTGTAGTCAGGCTGCTGCGCAAGCTGCTGAACCGCCTGCCGCAGACGTGAGAGCAGGCGCTCGCGCGTGTTATCCTCATTGTCTACCAGCTTGCGCGACACACTCTGCTGCGCCGCTGCTGCCACCTCGGTGACGCCACCGGCTACCCCGTTGGCGATGTCAGCCATGCTGTCCTGGACATCTTGGATAGGGACGTCCTGAGCTTTGTGCTCTTGCTCCTGCTCCTGCTCCCGTTCCTGTTCCTGTTCCTGTTCCTGTTCCTGTTCCTGCTCCCGTTCCTGCTCCTGCTCCTGCTCTCGCTCCTGCTCTTGCTCCTGCTCCTTTCCTTTGTCATCTCTAGCCGTGTTGGATCCAGTTTCACTCGCCTTTGGTGTTGCTGGCTGGATGTTCTGTGCCGCGGCATGCGATGCGTCTGAGAGCGCAAAGGCCGTGTCGCGGAATACTTCTCGTCCGATCGCGGCCACGTCGGACAGGAGAAGGCGCACGTTGGAGTTAACCAGCAGCAGCGATCCCACTGTTTGCAGACTGTGCTGTACTGAGCGTCCCCAGAGAAGAGATCAGTATGGCTCTCGATACCATACAAAAGGCTGCTTACCTGCTGTGCCGTTTGCTGTCGCTTTGCTCTTGCAGCGCATTCCATGCAGGTTCACTGATATCGCAGACTGCGAAAGGTACCACACAAAATCCTGCACCTGGTCACTCCCATTCTTGTCCTGCACCAGCTTCAGCAGCTGAGTCAGCCAGACCCGGCCGAGCTGCAGGAGTTTCTGCCCCGAGGGACTGAGCTGTTTATGACTAGAGGACGCCTCCGTTTCCGGCTCCTCCAGCAACAGGCGCATGTGAGCCGCGGCCTGCTTTGTGGACGGAAAGTATCCCTGTGTGACTGCTTGCAGCATCTGGAACGTCTGCAGCTTCTGGCGAAGACGCTGCTGCAAGGCGGTGTCGTCTGCGTCTTGCCCATTGCCAGCGGACAGAAGAGGCTGGCGTTCGTCGTCTGTCACATCATCCTCGTCCCCGCAGAGAAAACAGAAATAAAATGGCCACTTCATTTTCTGATTCGTTTTGCCAAACTGAAAGGCCAGACAGAAGCAAAAATGGTGCGTTCATAGCTGCCATTTAAATGTGCCGACAAGAGCGATGACGTCGCTTTGGTAAGTGTCAGCTGCGAAACTCTACTAGGACTTATTTTGCGGTATGTCCACTTGTAAAGAGGATACAGCACTGCTACACGACAGCTTGAGTGAATGGCGATGACGTCTAAGCCGCTAAGGATGGGCACCGTTACGTAAGATATCCACAAGAAACGTTGTACTAAGCAAATTGCGGGCACATGATGCTTTGAGGAACGAGCACAAACCTTGGAAATTGTAAAGCCCACTGCACTTCTATTTTGTAGCTGTAATTTGAGTCGAGGTAATAGTGGAGGGGCGCTTCCCACCATTTTAAATGGGAAGGAGCTTTTAGCCTCTTTCCTTCTTTCCACTAGCTGCCTGTTATAGACATAAATACGGCGGGGAATTTCACTTCCGTTCATCTAGGAGGGAAGAGGGAGAGCAACTCGAAGGTGTAGTCAGGCACGAGCATCGCGTAGATCGCTCGCTTGAGAACTTGGAAGACAGTTATGACCTTACGCTTGGGGGGTTCATTCTGGTAGCGACACTGTGTCACACCTAGCTAATTTCGTCGAAGCGAGTTGTTATCCTGTGAAGGGCTGCCATGCGACAAAATACGTACGTTCAAGAAAACGTGAACACATGGAAGGAACTTCCTTTCCGTGTACGGTATGCTTAGTCTCAATGTTAAGAACATGGAATGACTCATATTTCTTCCCAATATGACGGCAAGCTGCTTTTCACGGGCGGTGGAAGGTTCTCGGTTTAAAATGGCTAGCCTGCGGGCCATTTGTCGCGTCAGCGTCGTCAATGAACAGACCGGCCACGTTGCGCGTGTTGCCGCTCGAAGGAGGTGGCCTGCGGAGAACACTTACTTTGATATTTTGTCCGGAGATAATGCCTTTTTTTCCTCTATTGGTGAATGGTATGGGAATGGTGAGGATTGCCTTACCCCAAATGTTTGGCCGCAAGACCATTGTCGACGTGTGTTTAAGCTTTACCTTGTGTTCCTGTGTTGAATTCAAGCTTGAAGCTTGTTTAGACATCTTGTCCATCCCTTTCCGACGGGGGAGAGATGCAGAAGAGAACTGCCTATCTTGGTCTAAATTCCAAGCTACTCGATATCGAAGGTTCACTCATGCCGCTCTGCACTGATATGCCTGTGGACTTACTAACGTAAAACAAAACAAAAAGGTTCCAGAGAGTATTATGTCATATAAAAAACATAACGGTACATCTGGCAAACAGTTTTACGCCGACATTCCGGTTTAACAGACAACTGTGCTGTAAAGAAAGCCAAGGGACATCTACCGAATAGGTCACCAAAACAGAAACGTTTTAGTGACGACACTTGTTTTCTATATGAGTCTGGTGGAGTCACTAAACTGCCATCTTCCTTCTCCTTCTCCTTTTACTCGCTCTAATTCAGCCTGGCCGACGCCTTCCACAGCATGTACAGAGAGCTGTAGTTGCCAATCCACGTAGGCGGTAAAGCGAAAAAGTCACGTGGGTGCGTGTCTTTGTCCATTATTAATGACGGCCCCCCTGACTTTGCGGATATCGATAATGCCTGAGCTCAGACTTCCGCAGAGGGCCGGTGTTGGACGAGATCAGGACGAGCTTGGCCTTGCTCTGTAATAAAAAAATGGTTAGCTGTCACGATCCACAAATACACCTACCGCACTCCACAATCTAACATCTGACCAGTAGAAGTACAACAATTTTCAGTACCGAATTAGGTTTTTGCCAACTAGACAAATCGGAAAAGCAGCACATCTGGATTACGAAATTTGTCATTTAGAATGCGATACGACAGATTAAATCGGCGTCTAGGCTCTAAGCACTTCCCAGCCTTTTGGAAGAACAACATCCCAAGTCTCGCTGCCCTGTACGAGCAGGTCACATCACAATCAATCTTCATTGCCATCGATTTTGAGGGTTTCCTAGATTATGAAAACAACATGTATCAAGGAATTACCGAAGTTGGCTTGGCTGTGCTCTATCCAGAAGCCATACTACAGAGAAAAAGACAGCCTGGTTCTGCTTCTCCCCCGGGCCTGACGCTTGAGGACGTCGTAGAACAAAATGGCATTCAGGTCCACTCCTACTCTATAAAAGGGCGGCATCGGACAGAAAGATCAGTGAGGCGCAGAGAACCCCTTTACTTTGGTCAAGTACAATGGGTAGAGGAGCCTGAGATCGAAGCGACATTGGTTACGTTGCTGACCTCGATTCAGGACGAGTTTGATGAGAGCCATGACAGTCCACCCTCGATAATCCTGGTCGGGTACGCCATGGATGCTGAATTCGCAGTGCTTAATACGGTTTTCCCACATATCATTTCCGGGGGCTTGTTTTCAGCGTGGATGGATCTGCAGGAGATTACAAACAGTATGTGCGAGCCTGGATACAAGATCGGTCTACAAGACGTGCTCCTGTCTCTAGGGTTTGCCCGTGGTACCCTATCCCGGTTTTCAAAGCGCCTACAACACTGTGCAGGCAACGATGTCGCCCGTGAACTGGCCCTCCTTGTTCACCTCTTTCATTATGCGTATTTAGCTAGCAAAACTACGAACATGCCGGCTTTGCGGCTTTGGTGTTGGAAAAGCCTGCTTCCAAAAAAACCACAACAGAGAATATGTGGACAGTTCCGCCCTCAGCCTTTTCACGAGTACCCATTCACTGTTTGTATAAGCTTGAAAACAAACTGCCCTCCGCCTAAGATTGACTGGAATGAGCATGTTTTGAATGACATGTTCTCAGACTACCACCCAACCGCAACGGCAATGAGGCCGGATGGCCTGTACGGCTGGGTATGCCTACCTACTGAGGAGGTACGTGCTAAATTTATGGTTGACGTGGAAGGGAAAATGTACTTTGGACATGTGTGGAAGGCCCGGGCTCTCTCCTGTGCTGAACGCAGGAATATGCGGGATATGCGAAAACCTGGAAATGAGCGTGTGCAGGAGAATAAGCAACGGGAACGACGTGCATGGAGGGACACAATAGAAGCCGAGATAGAGACGCTATCATTGGGCATGTTTTTCTTAGACAATGAAACTATGTAAAGAGGTGTTGGCCGATATAGCAATCCAATTCACCCAACATGCAGATATGACAATTGTTTTGTTTGCCACCATTCCCTTCACCACAATTCCTCGTAGCCGACATTTGGCCGAAGTATGACCAACTCTTGTTCCACCGTCCATTTGCTCCTTCTTCACCAGAGCACCACCAGAATGCTGCCTCCCCCCTCCCTTCTCCCCCACCTTCCTCGCCTCCCCTACAACTTCAGAGGCACCGATGGTAAGAGTTGTATAGCACAACTCAGCTGAGACCCCTTGAAAATAATGATGGGCAAGATGTCGTAGCGGTTATCGAGCCAGTGTCAGGAGCTGGTCCTTAAGGGGGCGGGGGTTCGAATCCCCCTCTTGTCGGCCGGCAGAGCCACACAAGACAGGGCGCTGGTCCCTTCGGGGTCGGGGGTTCGAATCCCTGTCTTGCCGTACAACTTCATTTTTGCCTCCATGAGATTGTGTTGTATTGAGACGATGCTTATGCTCCAATCCGTGACTTTTAAAGGCCATAGCCACGACGAAACCTGCGTGGAATAGTTGGATGTACCAAGCCTTGAATTTGTGAATGGCTTCTTTTAAATATCTCCTTCGCACTGATTACAGCCCCACTGATTACGCCCCTTAAAAACACATGGCACACTTCTAGCCTGCGCAGTCTCCGACCCCTTTCAATCCCCTTTCAACGCCCATAGATTCATATTTAACTCACCGCATTACGCACTTCGATTCAGGAATATGCATGGTAGGCCCAAATCCTAGCAACAAACAGAAACATTGTATGAAGGCTTTAAAGAGGGCCAATTTGTGACAATCAAAACAAGACGCCCGTAAGGCTACAGGTAGTAAAGTGTCTAAACTGAAAACCGGTGTATTTGATTTAGATTGACGATTGTAAGGGACTATTAGCTAAGATGAGTGTATAAGATGGATGCAATTCGAATTTATATCTTATGTGCCTCTAAGGGCTGAAAGTCAAGATTGCTCGGCTATGTAGCCCCTTCGAGAGTGAAGCAATAATAGGAAATTGCCCATTTGATCTGAGCGATCCACATTGCTCAATATCGGAGGTTTAGACATCCTGTTCTGCACTCATGTGCCCAGGGGCTTGCTGAAGCAGCTAAATCGTGGAATGGTCCCGGTGAGTTTCATTTCAGTCCAATAATTCACCGTGACATATCTGACAGAAATTTCGCGCAGATAGCTCGTTTATTGTCCTCTACGCCTCCCAACATCGCTGCAGCCAAGCCTATGTCAAGCCAACCAACGACCGAATAATGTGGACCATTGGTGGGATTGATGAGAAGGCCACGGTCACCGTGCCGAAAAGACTCATTGCTAGACTGGAAATTGCAGCTGCACGAGGATCGGTCTTCAATAGCAGTGCAGTGCCTAGGGCAGAAGCATTTGCGCCGAAAGTCACACCTCGTGTGATGTAATCATCTGTTTTGAGAAATGTCAGATCCTGTGTGGTAGTCCAAGTGTCTTGAGGAGTATTGATTCTTACCTTCAGGAATCCGCATCCACGACAACATTTGCCGACCGATGAGAACACCAAGAACTCCCGAGATCAAGGCGACAGCGGCTACCGTATTGAGATCACCTCCCAGATTTTTTACGGCGGGTGTAGCCAGAGCTAGCGTCAGGCTGCGTGAAGTGAAGGCTAGACTGCGCTCTTGGCTGATCCCGATGGCGTGGCAAACAACAGGGTATACAAACAAAGAGGTGATTGACAGGACGATGTTTGGTAAAATTATGGCGAAGAAGTGCCGACGCAACTCATGCCTATACTGGTACATGGGCAAGGCCAGCGAGACGATACTGGCATCCATAGTACTGGAAAGGATGTCTCCAGCTCCAGGGCGAGGGAGAGTGCGGGCCGTTTCGGTTCCTGCTGCGGCCCAAAGCTTCAGATATGTAGATCCTGTGCGGTAATCACCGAGAATGACTGAGAGTGAGTTGTCGCCGTGAACACGGCCAAGCAACCAGATGACCAAAAGAGTGGAAAACGCAGACACAATCACGGGGTGAAGAAACTGGCGCCAAGACGGTGGCAATGCCATGGCAGAAAAGAACATGAGGATGTTGACCGAGAGATGCAAGGGCATGGCATAGCTTGAAGAAGAATAATAAGCGGGCAGGCCAGCAAGCAGGAGAACACTGGCAAAAAGAAGAGTGTCGGCATGGTCGCCAACGAACTCGGCCCAGCGCTCTGCCCGCGGCCGTGGTGGCCGGACCGGAACAATGATTCGCGGGTGCGGTATGGGCGTGTCGCTGAATGAGCTAAGAGGGTCGTCCAGATTTTGGCCGCGGATGGTGATGTACGCAGCAGCATGTGACTGCGGCGGCGCGGGAGGGAGGGTGTGAAGATGGTGCTGTTCTTGGAGAGATGTGCTTGATGGCTCACCCGGAGAGCGAAGCGGCGCCAGCTCTTCGCTCTCTCTGCCAGCGTCCTCAGCTCCATGGTGCACAGACTTGCGGGGTGAGCTGAGCAGCAGCTGGATGGCCCTTGTCATGTACGCGGCAAATAACATCATGGCGAGAAAGCCGATAACTGCCCACATCGTGAGAAAAGAAAAGAAAAGAAAAGAAAAGAAAAGAAAAGGGGAAGGAATTGAGAAGGAGGAGAGGAGAGGAGAAGAGATGGGTTGCCATACCAAAGACTGCAATCATTTTGCCAACTTCAACGGCAGATACGGAAGGGCTCAGAGGCAGCATCACAAACGATGGTGTGAAAAAAACATTCAGCCATCGAAGTGACCAGCCACCCTGCGGAAGAAAACATAAGTTCGGGGATGATACAGCTGCGGATGGGCATGTTCCACACTCACAGGCACATTTATGACGCGCACTAGCTTCTTTGTCCGCCGCTCGCCTATGATGAAGTCGCATAGAAGGAGGGCCAAGAACAGAACCACGAGGCAGGCAACAGATGCTGGAAAGGAGACACCTCCAAGATCAAGCAGGCAGTGCACTCCATAACAGGCGGCTAGTATGGTGAAGATGCCAGCAGGGACATAGACAAAGCAACGGAGCAAGCGTGTGAGGTCGGACCAAAGGACCTGTTGTGGTCAGTGCAAGTACGGAAAAGGTGGAAAATGAGGAAAGGGCGGGATACGGACTAGCTTAACGGCGACCGCAGCATCGCGAAGGACCGGGACGATGTCGGTTTCAGTACTGGGCGTACCAGAGGGGGATTGTATGGCCATGGCTTAGGTCATGAGAGGCAGATAATATGTGATGTGCGGTTAGAGCGATATATGTCATGGGACATGGGAGAAGCGGGCGCAAAGATGAGTGAGAGCTGGTCGAATGATTGGTGCCAGAAGCTGCTATCGTGATCGCGCACGTTTGAACGTGAAAGAGCTGCTTGGCCGACGTCGATGACTCTTGGCGATTGACTGCACGCTAAAATCGGCCGTTGTGCCGTTTGGACGGGAAATTTTTACTATCTACGAGCCTTATCAGCTGCGAGATCGGCCGGGTTGGCTGAGTCCCACATGCGCCCACAAAAGCAGCCTTATTCGTATGAACTCGTGCAGGAAGTGCTGCGTTGGACCTTCATACATCGCGGCGTGTATCCGGGTCCGGGTAATATCAGTCACTCGCTTTTCTGAAGCCAGAATTGGAGTTGTTCGAAGACTAATGCTATTTTGTACTAAGGACTTTTCAATTGCTGGCAATCGGTAGAGCAACTAACTGAGGGTCTGGTATTAGACCGACCGGATTGGTGACTGAAATTTCTAGATTCAAAATCAGCACACATGCACAACATCAAGTAGTCCTGGATAGCCTGAAAAATTAGGCCATTTTTCTTCGCTGTTGCATGCTGAGTCAGTTTGCAATAGGCGACTGTGACTGCCTTTTATGGATGAGATTTAGGTGACCAAAATGTAAGATAACAAATACCAGCAAACATTTGTTACAAGTAAAAAGCCTAGCTAGCGCTTGTTGACGACAGCCAGGACGTCGTTGACGTGCTCGGGGATCCACAGCCAAGTACGATAATAGGCAGAATGCGGCGCATCTCATAGGACAATGGCAAGAAAGCATAATTACATGATAGCTGCGCGCCATGAGGCGATTGAAGCAGAGGTAGAGGTGGGCTCATGCAGCGCCCCTCCTTATATCCATGATCTTCCGCTGAGTATAGCAACAGACATTGCCGCGAAGCTTTTCCAGCCTGTTCCGACACTACCACGCGCGTGCATCGAGATATATAAATCACAGTCAACGAGCACCATGGGCTCCGTAAGCGAAGTGCGACCGACCGACAGTGTGCCGCTGCTGGACCGGCGCATCGACCTGGTGGATCGGTTTATCGACGAGCCACGGCCACTGCGGGTGGCGGTTATCGGCGGGGGGCTGACGGGCATCACGGCTGGCGTCCTGCTGCCGGAGAAGGTGCCAGGAATCCAGCTGACGATCTACGAGAAGAACAAAGATTTTGTGAGTCTTGCAGAGATCGACTGTCTCAGTCTCAGTCTCAGTCTCAGTCTCACCATCGGCTGACAGGATACAGGGCGGCACATGGCTGGAGAACGTGTTTCCTGGGGTGCGCTGTGACATCCCGTCGCATGTGTACCAGTCGACCTTTGCACCTAAGACGGACTGGAGCGACCAGTTCTCATACGGAGCTGAGATCCGCGAGTACTGGCAGGGGGTAGCGCGGAAGTACGACGTGTATCGGTTTGCGCAGTTTGGCAAGCGGGTGGAGGCGGCGGACTGGGACGATGAGACAGGAGTGTGGACGCTGACGATTGAGGATGTTGCGACGGGGGAGAAGACGGCGACGGCGCAGGCGGATGTGGTCGTGACGGCGGTGGGCCGGTTCAACGACTGGAAGCTGCCGGACTACCCGGGGATCAGCGAGTTCCGGGGGCTGCTGCGGCACACGTCCGACTGGGACGCGGCGTTTGACCCGACGGGCAAGCGGGTGGCGGTGATTGGAAACGGAGCCAGCGGCATCCAGGTGGTGCCGGCGCTGCAGAAGACGGCGGCGCGGGTGGACCACTATGCTCGCAGCCGGACGTGGATTGCGACTTCGTGGGCGGGCGACGAGCGCACACCGGGTCCGCAGCCGATCGACGGAGAGCTGAAGCAGGAGCTGGCGGCGGACGCGGCGACGTATCTGCGCTACCGCAAGGAGCTGGAGGCCAAGTACTGGCGGCGCTTCGGCACGTTTCTGCGCGACAGCGAGCAGACGGACCGCAAGGACAACGAGGCACTGCGGACGGCGTTTGCCGAAGTCATGCGACGCCGCATCGGCGACAAGAAGCCGGAGCTGCTGGACGACCTGGTGCCCGACTTTGCGCCCAACTGCCGGCGGCTGACGCCCGGCCCAGGCTACCTGGAAGCGCTGACGGCCGACAATGTCGACTACGTGCGCACGCCCATCGCCCGCTTCACCGCCACCGGCATCGAGACCGCCGACGGCGTGCAGCGCGACGTCGACGCCATCTTCTGCGCCACCGGCGCCAACGTCGACATGGTGCCGGCCTTTGCGGTCCGAGCGCGTGGCCGCGATCTGCGGCAGGTCTGGGGTGGTGGTGGCAAGAGCAACGACAGAGAAACCTCTACCGCGGACAGCTACGGCTTTCCCTACACGTACCTCGGCGCCGCTACGCCCGGCTTTCCCAACCTGTTCTTCGTCCAGGGGCCCCATGCGGCCGGCCCCAGCGGCACCGTCCCCCACGCGGTCGAGACGCAGCTCGCGTTCGTGGCCCAGATCCTGCGCAAGATCGGCCGCGAGGGCATCAAGGCCATGGCGCCCAGCACCCGCGCCGCCGACGACTTTGTCGTCTACGCCCGCTCCTTCTTCGACCACACCGTCCTGACCGACAGCTGCAGCTCCTGGTACAACAGCGGTCGGCCCGGCAGCTACGTTCACGGCCTCTGGCCCGGCAGCGCCGGCCACCTTTCTGTCGTGCGTCGCAATCCCCGCTGGGAGGACTGGGAGTACGAGTACATCGGTGCATCCGGGGACGGTGCTGGTGCCAATGCAGGAGGCAATCGTTTCGCTTGGTACTTTGGCAACGGCTGGACTCGCCAGGAGTCCAACCCCGAGGCCGACCTCGTATCGTACCTCAAGCTGCCCGGCGAGGTGGCGCTCAAGGACCTGCACGAGGCCTGGTGGGACCTGCCGTAGAACTGAGACGTCGACGACATTGAGAGCCTGCTAGAGCCCCCCAAAAGTTTGAAAGAGTAAAGCAACATCAAACGATGAGAGCTACGCCGAGAACGGAGTGCTTCGTGACAACACGTGATTTGGTGTCTCCCGTAACAATTATTCCTGGCGGCGTTTCCATTCCAGCACACCGTTGAGTCAGCCTATAAATCTGCGGTAACCGGCCGAGCTCCCATCAGCTAATGGGCTTGTGGTTTAGTGGTATAATACTCCCTTAGCATGGGAGTGGTCCAGGGTTCGATTCCCTGCAAGTCCATTTTTTTGGCGTCTTTCGCGCCTTCGTTCGGTGTCGTAGGCGGCCATATTATATTTTTGCTAGTGTGGTCAGACCGCCTACCGTCTCTGGCGGAAGCCGCGATCTGCATGGCCGACCCTTTTAACCGCCGTACGCCATCGCGTATGACGATGGCGACATGTCACGTCAACGAACCTAAATTTCTGCTGCAGAAATGCGCTCCGAACCGACTACGGCCCCCTTTCGGATGTCAGACTTCCAAGTACATTATGGTTGCAGCTGCCGGCAATGACAGCTATGGACCAGCTGGCTTCTTTGCTACCAGAGACACACGCACGCCATCGCATCTTTGTCATATTTCTGTGATTCGTCTCCTCGTCTGTCTGTCCAATCGTTCTTGGGGCCCTGCTCGTTCTACTCGGCAAATCACTTTCCCCCCCTACAGTCATGGCGTCACAGGAGAGTGGGAGCGGCGCTGCCGCCCCAAAGAAGCGCCTCATTGTGAATGCGTTTGTCGAGATGTGTTAGTGGGGCCTATTCTCTCTCTCTCTCTTTGATGGCAACCTGTCCCATACATTCGAAAACTTCTTTATATTAACAATTTCATGGAAATATTTAGGCAGCGGCCACCAGTCGCCTGGCCTCTGGCGCCACCCCGACGACCAGTCGTCGCACTTTGACGACATCAGCCACTGGGTGGAGCTGGCAAAGCTCCTGGAAGAGGCCAAGTTCCACGGTATCTTCATCGCGGATGTGCTCGGCGGCTACGATGTCTACAAGCAATCGCTAGAGCCGGCCATTGTGTCCGGTGCCCAGTGGCCTGTGACCGAGCCGCTGGCCGTCGTGTCCGCCATGGCCGCCGTCACCAAGAGCATCGGCTTTGGCGTCACTGTCTCGACTACCTACGAGCAGCCCTACCACCTGGCTCGTCGGCTGTCCACCGTCGATCATCTGACCAAGGGCCGGTGAGCATGTTCCTTTCACCTGCTTGTGCCCTAGCTGCGCATTACTAATATCCTTCTCTTTTAGGCTCGGCTGGAATGTACGTCATGAGAAGAGTCGCCTTTTTTCTATTGACATAGTCCCTGCTGACACATCCAGATCGTCACTAGCTACCTCAACTCGGCAGCCCGAAATATGGGCCGAGCAGAGCAGCCTGCTGTGAGTTGTCTGCTTCCGATCCTAAGCTTGCTTATTGCTCACCTAACTGACCCACTCCCCCAGCACGCCGACCGCTACTCGCAGTCGGAGGAGTACATCCGGGTCATGTACAAGCTCTTCCAGTCGTCGTGGCGCGACGACGCTGTGCGCCTGGACCGCGCCGCGGGCATCTACACGGACCCGGCCGCTGTGCGACCAATCGACCACAACGGCCGCTGGTTCACGGTGCCAGGCCCGCATATTGTGCACCCGAGCCCGCAGCGGACGCCGCTGCTGCTGCAGGCAGGCACGTCACCGGCCGGACGCCGCTTTGCCGCGCAGCACGCCGAGGCCATCTTTGTGTCGGCCCACGCGCCGGCTGTGGTGGCGGCCAGCATTGCCGACGTGCGGCGGGCTGCCCGCGAAGACTTTGGCCGCGACCCGAGCCGGATCAAGGTGCTGGCTCTGGTCACCCCTATTCTGGGCCGCACAACAGCCGAGGCCGAAGCCAAGGTGCGCGACTACCGCCGCTACGCCTCGGCTGACGGCGCCCTCGCCCTCTTTGGTGGCTGGACCGGTATCGATCTCGACCGCTACGGCGACGACGAGGAGCTGCGCCAGGTCGAGAGCAACGCCGTCCGCTCTACCGTCGAGGGCTACGCCCGCTTTGCCCCGTCCGGCGGCGACAGTCGCTGGACCAAGCACACCGTCGCCGAGCACGTCAGCATCGGCGGCAACGGCCCCCTTCTGGTCGGCACTGCTGAGCAGGTCGCCGACGCCCTCGAGGCCTGGGTCGCCGAGGCTGACGTCGACGGCTTCAACTTTGTGAGCTGCCCCCTTTCGGTAGAACAGTAGAACAGTTATATAAATGATTCTTGGCCCCTCTTAACTAACAACTCTTGCAGGCCTATGCTCTCTTCCCTCAGTCGTTCAAGGACATTATCGAGCTGCTGCTCCCCGAGCTTCGCCGCCGCGGCCTCTTCTGGGATGACTATGCTGTCCCGAGCGGCACGTACCGGGAGAACTTTTATGGAATCAAGGGTCAGGCACACCCGCTGGACGAGCACGTTGCCGCCTCGTTCCAGTGGCGTGCCGGTGTCCCCGCTAGCGAGCACAAGATCCCCGAGTAGATCCCTGGAACGGAGTCTTACAATTCAAAAAAAAGAAAAAAAAGAAATAGAAACAGAGAATGAAGCAGCATTTCACGCTTTGTCTCTGCTGCTCTATATGCATCCGTCTAAATTCCCGTGAAGATCTTTTATCACCTGCCGTCTTGTGTTGGGGCTCTCTCTCTGTGTCTATCTTGTTCATATTCTCTTCACACGTCGCCTATGCCTTGGGAAAGGGTAAGTATGCTGGTCGGTTGTGTCCTACCCAAGGCCCAGCCGGTCCGACCATCTCGGGCTTCAGGTCTTTTATCGTCGCTGCGCCAATGTTGCGCATCGTGTTTCTAATCTCCTCGTGAAGGACTGTTTTATGTCAGCGACCACCCTCCTCTGGAATGCAGGCACCTATCAGCTTGGTAATGTCACTCACTCTCAATGACGCGCTGTACGCCCTCTTGGCCGTGAGTTCCGTTGGCATACAGGATCGGCCGGCCAAGGCCGACTGCTTTAGCCCCCAGCGCAATCGCCTTGACCACATCGGCTCCCGTGCGCACGCCGCCGTCAATCATAATGTCGATCTTGTCGAACAAGTCCGGCCGGAGCACTCGTATCTCGTAGAGGACGTCGATAGGCGCTGGTGCATAGTCTGCCTGGCGGCCGCCATGGTTCGACTGTATGAGGCATGTCAGTCACCTTTTTTTACTTCCTTTTCTTCCTCTGCTCCCTCCGGGTTAACCTACCAGTAGAACGCCTTCCACGCCATGGTCGACGCAAAGCTGCACGTCTTCCACCGACTGGATACCCTTGACAATAATGGGAAGCCTGGTATTTTTCTGCACGGGATGAGTATCAGTCAGCCACAGGCCAATACACGCTTCACATTTACATCCTACCACATCCACTCACCCTAATGAATCCAATATCTTTCCACGTCAGGTCGCGGTCCTGGTAGCCTGATATAGCGTGACCGACAGCCACTGGCGCTGGCTTGGGTGGCTCGACAACGTCTGCCTTCTGCTCTACAGCAGCGGCAGCGGCAGCGGCAGCAGCAGAGTCGCGCATTTTGGCGGCAGCGTCAACTTTGAGCCGCTCGTCCAGCGTGCGCTTCGAGTCCCCTGCGGTGTCGACAGTGAACATAATGGCCCTTGCGCCCATGCGCTCGACCTTCCGGAGGAGCGTCTCGGACTGCGACCGGTCCTTGTTCAGGTACACCTGATAGATCAGAGGCTGGCTGTCTCTCCTGGCGGAGAATATTTCTTCCAGGCTGCAGCTGGCGTTTGCAGAAATCTGCCAGTTGTCGGTCAGGTCAGGCGGACAACCAAACAAACAAACAAACAAGCACACATGCATACGAGCAATGTCAACTTACGCTCTGGACGATGCCACATTCTGCCGCCGCACGGGTCATGTTCACCTCCCCTAGAGGGTGACCAAGCTTGGCCATGGCGGCCGGAGAGATAAAGAGTGGCAGGGCCGTCGGAATGCCGACAATTGTCGTCTCGGTGCTGCCGTTGTTGAGGTCGCGCAACATACGCGGACGGAAAAAGTACCGTCGGAAGGCGTCTCTGTTCTCGTGGAAGGCTGCACGGGGGTGGACAAGTGGTCAGATGAGAAAAAGTTGAAGACGGAGAGACCAAAATAAACAAAACCACGCACTCGTCTCTTCGTCTGCAGCGCTGCGGTAGTAGTACCAGGCGGTCTTGCTCAGCACGCGCTCAGCCCAGTCCTCAAAGTCCTTTAGCAGCAGTAGGTCCTCGGGAGGTGGCATCTCGTTGCGGGCCTCCTGCCGTTCAATCTCGTCCTCCTCATCCTCCTCGTTGATCTCGGGCACCGTGTCCGGGTTCACGGGACCAAGGCAGGCCTCTGGACGGAGCGACGCTAGAGCGTTGGTCGGGTGGATCTGCGAGAAGAGCTTTCTGTCGCGGTTGTGGGCCAAATGTGTCAGCAGAGTTAAGGAAAAAAACTGTTTATCGACAATGAACTTAAGAGGGTGCCTCACGTCACGTCTTTGCCGGCGCGCATGAGAATGGCCTGCTTGCCGCCCGGATGCGCCTCTAGGAAGTACGTCACGTCGTAGACATTGCCCTGGGAGAACGCCGTCAGCCAGCATTCCGCATTGCCCCGACTGACACGTGCAAGCCACCAACCTCGATGATGACCCAGCAGTCGCTTGCTGTGATGTGCTTCTGGACCTCCTCGTACGGGATCAGGCCGTTCTGCCCAGCAAGTGTTGTGCTGCTGCTGTCCAACCGAATGGCTGATTGGTGATACACATAGTATGCGAAGGCAAGTGCGGCTGTCGCAGCGCAGCAAGCCGCAAACACTGATCTTCCCTTAGAAGAAGCTGGAGCTGAAGCTGACGCTGGAGCTAAAGCCGATGTTGTTGAAATCGGTCTCGAGAACAGAAGGCTACGTCGTCTGGTAGTTGCTGCTGCTCTTCTTGTTGCTGGTCGCGCTGTTCGGACATGAGTGAGCACTGGCTCGCTGCGGAGGAGCCTGGCCACGCTTCTACTCGCGGGCGACGAGATCCGGGCAGCCATGCTGCTGGTAGCGTGAAGCTGGTCTCTTTCGGACTATCGGCACTGTTTGCTGGATCTTGCAGTTTTCGGCATGGGCCCAGCGTCTCGAATTGGAAAGTCCCCAACATCCATAGTCCGGGGGACAGGCCGAGTGTGCAGTTCGCAAAAAAAAAAAATATTAGACTCGAAAAAAAACCCCAGAGAAAGAAAAAGAGTAGAGGACGGGCAGAAAAGTAGCGGAAGCTCGTTTCGCAGTCGATTGCGGCCGAGCCTAGGAAAATTATCCACTCCCGCCGAAGCTGCGAGTTTTACCACCAATGGAAAAGGGCAAAATTGACACACTTCGGGCGCTAAGTAGCTGCCTTATGGATACGGAGCATGGACCTCGCTGCGCATTATTACCCCAGAAATCCAATGGAGAAATGCGCCGCCCTGGGAAGCACCCCAGAACAGCTTCGGAAAAAATCACCCTTTGCAGAGACGTTTGAGCGCCGAGCCATCCAATCATGGTTGTCAAGGTGAGTGGGGCTGAATACTCCTGGCTGTCCACAACATGGCTAGAGAGAAAGAGTGCGCTGAAGCGGATGACTAACACATACAGGTGGTACCGCAGCGCTGGTGGCGTTGTAGTGCTGTAGCCCGCTTAGTAAGTCTGGTTTTTGGTGCAGCTTTTACAGTTTAGGCTTCCTGGCTCGCTGCTAATAATGTATAGGACCAAATAGTGAGGCAAGCTAGGTTAGCAGGCCGAACACTGTTCGCGGCTTCGCCTTGCAGCACAAACTGCCAAAAGATTGAGCCCAAGCATGGCTGCGAGCTCCTCTTCGAAGAGCATAAATGAAGAACGGCAAGGCGGGGTGATGCCTGCCCTTCGACTCCTACCCCTCGGCAAGGCTGAACCCTGCAGCTCAGGGGTTGCAAGGTTGCTGGAGGGACAACAAGTCTGTGTGTGACTGGCCTGCTGGATCTTCGAAGCAAGATATCCTCGGGTAAACCAGAGCTCAGGTCGCGTCTCTCCTTTACTAAAAATCCACAGAGGGTCCGTCTTGCATTAAGCTCGGCATCAAACCCGCCACGATGAACGGGACCCGCGTCGACCCACTGCATAGTGCGAAAGCCTTTGAGGACAACAACTTTTGGGACGAATCCGAAGACGACGGTTTTGACGACGACCCTGAGCTTACGCTCAACGACATTGAGAGGAGCAAGACGATCAACTTTGCCATCCGGGCGAACTACACGGCCTGGCAGCCGCGAGAGGCCTTTCGCGAGCTGGTGCAGAACTGGTAAGCCGTTCTCGAAAGATTTTACTAGCGGCTGCATCTAACCTCTGTTGGTGATCCCCTCACAGGCGCGACGGCATCATCCGATCGTTTGGGGTCGCAGAGAGCGATTTTTGCGTCGTCCGCAGGGAGAAGAGCGCCGGCCGCAACACGGAAATTGTGTACCTGGTGCAGCGGTTTGGGGATGACGACAAGAAGGAGTGTCTCGGCTACATCCGGTTCAAGGGCCGCGATGGCGAGGGCACCATAGAGATCACCAACCGGGCGGCCACGCTGCAGCCGCGACACATGGACCTGGGTGGCACAACCAAGGCCCACGATGAGCAGCAGGCGGGCGTGCACGGCGAGGGTCTCAAGATCGCGTTGCTGGTGCTGATGCGCGGCCGACAGAACCATAGCGTGCGCTGCCGCACGGGCGGCTTCAACTGGCGCTTCAATTTTACGACCAGCGGCCGCCTGGTCGTGCGGCTGCGCCGCATGCACGTTAAGGCTATCAGCCAAGCCGAGGACCAGGCGCGGCGGCTAAGCACGCGGACCCTGCTTCCGTTTGCAGCCCGTCCCAACGGCGACGTGCAGTTTGTTATTGGCGAGCCGCACCAGGGCCGAGACGAGCGTGGCCGGTCGGTCCGGCGCAGTCCCGTCCCGCGGGAGAGCTTCGACGCCTGGACGAGTGCGGCCCTGTTTCTGCACGATGCAGAGGCAGAGGACGGCTCGGGAAGTACGGTGCTCTCGACCGCGCACGGAGACCTCCTGACGCACCCACAGCAGCGCGGCCGCGTGTACCTCAAGGGTCTCCTATTGCAGGAGTCGACGGCGACGCGGTCGGCCAGCATCACGAACCTGCCGCTCCAGTTTGGCTACAACTTTGCCTCAGGGCGGACCAACCGCGAGCGGCAGTCGGTAGCAGGCGCAGCTGAGGAGGCGGTGGCTATGCTGGCTATCTGGGATAGCATCCTGGCGGACCGGCCGGACATGGTCCGACAGCTGAGCGAGATGCTCAACAGCAAGGAGCCGCTGTACGCAGACGTCGCCGGGGCGAAGCACTACATCACGAGGGATACCGCCACTCGGCTAAGAGAGTATCTTGTCGGGGAGCAGTTTGCGGGCAAGTGGTACTATTGCGAAGAGGATAAGAGCAGGGTACGGTAGCTTCTTTTTTTTTGGCGGTGTTCTCCTATGTTCTCCTATGTTCTCTACTTCTACACGTCACGTTTGCCCGCTGCCTGCTAATGCCATCCTTTCCTGCAGAATCCCAGGTTCGATTATATCGTCCAAGGCCTCGAGTGCGAAGGTGTCGAGCTGACCAATACGTATTGGTCCATCCTGCGTAAGCGCGGCCTCTTGCGCACGGCCGAAGAGGAGGAGCGGCGCCGTTTCTCCAGCGCGCTGCCGATGGTGGCCCCGGAGACGCCCTTTGCCACGTCGGCGGTCCGCCTCCTCAGGGCCTGCCTGCGGGCCTGTCCCCAGACGGACGGTCTGGCCGTCGAGTTTGTCCAGGCCGGGCGGCTGCATCTGCAGCTGTTCTACTCGGAGCCCGAGCACCGCTTCCGCATCCACGAGCGCTGGCTCACCGTCAGCGGCGCCGCCGACGAGCTAGGTCTGCCGGCAGAACTAGCCACTGCCGACATCCTCTTTCACACGGTCAAGCGGCTGTTTTCCGACGCGCTGGAGCAGCTGCCGCGGAGCGCTTTTGCGCAGGATAAGGATCAGGATCAAGATCAAGATGGCGGCCGCGGTGGCGGTGGCGCCCGGACGGCCGACTGGTGGAAGAAGCTGGAGGTCAGCCGCGCCGAGCAGCGACTGCTCACGCATCTGCGCATGGGAAGCATCGACGTCGAGGTCGACACCCACGTGCGCCCATACAGTGAAACTGACGGCGCGACGGGATGTTATCGGCCTGCGATGTTCGTCAAGTGGGCCTTCGACTCCCGATGGGATTTGAGGTCTGGCTGCTCTGATGGCGAGGACGAGAACGACAGCGAGATCCAGTGCCACCGGGCCTCTTGCTGCTCTCACCTCAGGGACAGTGTGCTCATCGCAAATGAAGGTGGGGATATTCTTTTTCTCTCACGTTTCTTACGTTTAGGCTTACCAGCTTTTTTGTTGGTTGTTACACGTTGGGTTATCATTCTAACATTCCCTTTGTGCAGCCCGCTCGGACTCGATGTCGTGCATGGCCCCGGTGGGTGAGCAGGAGCTCGGGCAGCCTTCTCTTGGCACGACGGCCGGCTCAGCTGCTGGCTTTCTTCGGCATCCGACTTGTCAGTCCTACCAATGTAGCCGCTGGCAGGGCGAGCTGAGCATATGTTGTCCGGAGGAAAACGAGGACTACTTCTTCTTGCTGGTTGCCAAAGCAGACCCAAGCTCTATTGTCGGCCTTTCTGCCGTCGTTCGGGCACCGGCTCGAATCCGCCCTCCTTCTCTTCTACCGCAGACAGCCCTGCCACGCCTGGTCAACAATCATAGCCTGACAGCACTTCAGACTGCTACAAAGTCGATCAGCCCACAGCCGGAGCCACAACACTCCCCGTGTCTGGTTCTTGATGCCCCTAGTATTCCGGATGACGACAGAGACGAAAATGGAGCCCTGGGGTCCTGCATCTTCTCGAGTCCAGAACCGGCAGTCTATAGCAGGCCGCCGCGGTCCGTGAGCCCTGCACATAACAGTGGCGCTAGACGTGAAGCAGCAGCCCAGGCCAGAGCGGCCGCGCAGCCGGATACATTTAGTAAGGCATTATGATCCCTTTTCTCTTAAGACTCCCGCCTTTTGTAGATGTATAGAATAAATACTCACGCCAGTCCTGCAGCACTGGTCCACCAGCTTCAGAGCCTAAACATTTTAGATATCGACAAGAACCAGTGGTTTGAGGCCAAGAGCTCGGCCAATGTCCGGGCAGTGGTTGGTATTCTAAGTGGAGAGAAGTCTTCTCTGGGCAAGTCACGAAAACGCCAAAGACTAGACGACGTGATGTGATAGTACGAGAAAGTGCTATAACTGGACGTTTATATTAGCGCCGCCGGCCAGTTGCCAGCAGCTGTGCCGGCCGCTGAATACAGGGGGCCAGCGGGCTGTATAACCCGCCGTAAACCAAGATTAGCCCGAAGTTCAGGGACATTTATAGCCACGAGTAATTTGATATTGGCAGGCAGTGGACAAATACAGGGGAGAAGAAACCGCCACTTGATTGGTCAACCGCGGGGTCTGAAGTTGCTTTGTACTTCAGCCGCTGCCTTTTCTGTTGTTTGTTGGGAAAGTGCACATCTATCGTGAAACTGTGACACACAACTGAGGGGTGCTCGAATTTCTCACCCGTGTTCCAACATAAATGAACGCTTCGTCACCCATACTGTCAATCCACTACACTACACGAAAACTTAACGCCTCGGGTACAAGTCACAGCCCAGCCCAAGTCTCTCTGATCTGTTTTATACTCTTCACCGGTAAGTCAGATCTCGCTTTAATGCAAGTTTCTGTAGACCGTGCCAGAAATCTCCATCACTAACTCCTCAGTCTCAGCCTTCCCCTTCCCCTCCTCTGACCCCGCCATCGCCTGCTTCACAGCCAAAGACTACAACGTCACCGTTTGTCCTGAAACTGAAAAGCACCTTGCCCGGACTAGTTCCATCAATCTACCATGTCGTCGCCGCCAGCTGATCATCTCGGTACACCGACAGGCCCGTACTTTTTTTACGGGACCTTGATGGACCCGAAAATGCTCAGTGGCATGCTCCATCTCGACCGCGAGCCCACGCTGCGCCCGGCCAAAATCACCGGGTTTTCGTGCAAGCTCTGGGGCCCGTATCCGGCTTTGCAGGAGGGCCCACCGGATGCGACTGTTCAGGGCGCGGTGTACCACGTGCAGTCAGCCGCCGACGGGAAGAGGCTGGCTAAGTACGAGACAAATCATTACAAGATGAAGCCGTGCCTGATCCAGTACACAGATGGAGCGGAGCCTGCGGAGGATGAAGGACACGTCTATGTGTTTGCTGGAGACCCGCTTGATCTCAAGGAAGGGACGTTTGATCTTGACAGCTGGCTCGAGAGAATGGGACGGCGTCCTGTGCCAAAATAGGGTGGTACTACAACTCGCTTGGTGGTACCTAATTTTCCACTGTACGCACCACGTGTTTCGGAAACAACATACAGAGTCTATCCGCCTTTCCTGGTACTCAAGCGGGCTTGAACCGTTCTGAGCCGGGTAAAGCACCGTTAGGTGAGAGCAAGATATCTTTAGTCGAGTGAAATGTCACTTTAGTTTAGCAGTGAGCTTCCGCAGTGTAGTCTTTTCATTTCCCGTAAAGTTTTTTGCACCAACCTCATAGTCTCGTCAAAGGTTCCGTATTCTAAGGAAGACAAGAAGTGGCTCCACGGTATGTAGTCCATGGCAGGGCAAGAATAAAGAGGCCTGATTTGGCGGGAACTTAAATGCTACTGTACTACAGAGATACGTGGCATGCAGATGACTAAAGTAATCGTATCAGGGGTTCACAGAGCTCAGATTGGCGGCAGCTTTGTCGCTTCTGATGCTGTATGAGCGTTGGGTAAGAAATGCGGCTTGGCTTGGCAAGGGTGGCTGTGAGAGTCTACCTGGTTGCTTAGTTTTGCTGTACACTAGACGAGCTATGTCTCTTTACGTAGCTGTTTTTGTCTACTACAATGTGTGCATTCCCGTCCAGTACAGCACACCTTCGCTGTTAGAGCGGAAGATCTTCAGACTGTTTTCGGTGAGAACAAGGGGTTAAAAAAAATGGCTCTCGAGCCATAGGGCAAATATGATCATAACGGCTCCACATAGCGAAGAAACTCTCGGTATAGTGTCTTTCTTCAAGAACAAAAACGTATTGGTGATGCTGACCAGGGTCGCTTGTCTTGTTCAGTCTTCGTTGGCTTAGCGGAAAGCTTGGGACAACATCTCATAGGGCCAGGATGCAGTTTTCAGGATGTAGCATGTAGCAGATATCGCAAGTCGACAAGAGTGTTGAAAGTAAGGGGACGTTATCACAGTCGAATCAGTCATTTCATCATTTGTAACCAGACTTCCGATCATTTATGGATGAATAAAGGACAGACCGAGTGACTCCATGGCCAATTTGGTAAGCAAAACACATGTTCCGACTGCGTGCTGCGTCTATTGAGTTGATTGACCTCTGGGTGTGAAGCCGAGACAGTCAAGCACTCAAAGTCTCGATATATCTCGCAGTCGTGTAATGTATCGAGGATCTGGCAGTTACCAGATGATTTTCATGTTCAAAGTTCTAGAATTCGGTGTTCATTAGCGTGGCTGACGTCGCCGGGGGGGGAGGG
>JRUC01000869.1:0-10944 GCA_000806385.1 Leptographium procerum | reverse complement strand
GAGAGAGATTCGAACTCTCGCTCCCGAAGGAACTGGCTTAGCAGGCCAGCGCGTTAACCACTCCGCCATCTTGCCTTGGAATACCGTTACCAGTTGTTCTCAATATAAACCCTCGCCGTCTTCTACGAAAAATATCCGTCACTTCAGATCATGCTTCGAAGCCAATATATCTTGATACTTGGAAATACGAATAGGATCAGCTAAGAAGAGATTGATCGAAGCCGTTGCAGGGGATAAAAGTAATGCCGACACCGTAACGGTAACGGTAACGGTAACGGTAACGGTAATGGTAATGGTAACTACTATGTAATGCTTCATAGTTCCCGTTCAAACTTATCGGCTGCCTAACCTCACTCCCAACCAACTCCACAATCATTCTACCATCATCATAGCATCTACAGAAGACATGGAGGCCAAACTACGGCGCTTAGAAAAACTCATGAAGCAACAGGAGCAGCTCCTGAGTCAAAAGAGGACGCCCCGAAAGAGAACCGAAAACGAAGATTGAAAGAAACTGTTTGTCGAGTTCATTTATTAAACCTACATCAATGTATTTATGAGAACTGGCGTGCAAAAGAATGAGCTTCCCGCCAAGGCAGGAGAATGGCGGCGTCCGGCGATCGAAACGAGCAAAGCTGCTCGGCAGTCCGACAGAGGCGACATAGAAGGCATAGAGAGGAGAGCTTTATTATTGCATTTACTTGTACCCATACGTATTTCAGTGTATTGCGGAGTGTGCGTACAAAACACATGTATATGCCATTACTAATGATACACCATATACCAAACACACGATACATGTAAGAGATACTGTACGTATTAGACGCAATACATAATATAATATATGATTAATAGATCAGATCAATTGTCGTTCAAGTAATGCAGCCACGCTTATATGAGCGAGGCGCCTGAGTCATCAATTTGCGTCCCATAGCTTTGCTTAAGCCGTCCATCCGTCTACAGCAAGTGTTTTTTGTATCCTTGCTTGCCCAAGCCATTTGTCTAATTTCCCAACTGTGTTGTATGCAAAGTAGTCCAGAAACATCCCGGTTCCCCTGTTGTACATTCCCAGCCTAGAAGATCCCAATATCTCCGTGGCTCTCCCTTCCTCTGATATCTCGCTCTCGCTCTCGCTCTCGCTCTCGTTCTAGCTTTCGTCCTGGCTCTCGTTCTCTTCTTCTACCTCAAGTCTCAAGTCTCGCTCTGCCGTCCCACAATCATTCCTTCTGCGACCTGCCCAGCATCATGCTGCCGCGCTTGTTGTCAGACGCACTGGCGCCCACCAGCGTCGACCCGGTGCTGTACCACGACGGCGTGGTCAGCGGCGACGCCATCGTGGCAGCAGAGGCCACATCAAAGGCCCCGACGCTGCTGCCGCCGCTGCTGCTGGCACCGCTGGCAGCCCGGGCGGCGTGGCTAGTCAGGTAGTAGCTGGCGCTGGCGCGGACGCCGGGGTTGTAGAGCACCTTGTCCAGGTCGTCGTCGGCAGACGTGTCTGATCCGCAGGCCCTGACCTGCTGGCGCTGCATCTCGTCGTCCTCTTCCTCTTGCTGCTGCTGCGTGAGCTCCATTGAGACTCGAATCCCACCCCGCGGCGGCGACAGCGCCGTCACGTACGGCTGCTCCGTCGACGGACGCGGCTCGGTCATCTGGAACTCCTCGACGCGCAGTTTTGTCCTCCTCTTCTGCTGCACGCGCTGCGGTTGCTGCTGCTGGTATTCCTGTGACTGCACCTGTTGACGATACTGTTGTTGCTGCTGCTGCTGCTGTTGATTGTGCTGTTTCTCCTCGTCATCGATGACGACGGCATCAAAGTAGATCTGCTCCTCTGTCTCGGTAAAGGTGATTTTGGGCACCAAGCTGCCTCGGCGCTGGCGGCTCGCGCTGCTGTCCGCAATATCTCGTTCGTGCTGGCGCTCGTGCTCGCCCGCAATATCGTCTTCCAGCACAAACACGCCCGCACTGACACCAATGCTGTTGCTAAACCCTCTGCTCTCGCCGCCGCCACCGACGCCACTGTTGTGGCCATGGCCACCACTGCCAAATCCCAGCTTGCTGCTGAGAGCACCCAGTCCCAACACACCGCTGCCACTAAAGCCAGTAATGACACCACTTCCGCTGCCACTGCCACCGCCGCTACCGCTGCCGCTCTTCTTAGACGGACGTGTGTTGCGTTGGCGGCCACCGTTGGCTGAGGCTGCACTGTGCATGCTGCCAAAGATGGGAATGCACCAGCGGCGGATCAGCGGAAATATGATGGGCGCATTGGACGTGACGACGGCGACAAAGGTCTCGCGCACCGCCCACGAGCCGGCCTGCGAAGCACCCGTGACAGGATTCTAAACTAGTTAGGCATGCGGCCTGTGATTAGAAGGGGGATGGGAGAAAGCTTACCGTCAAAATCAGGACGCAGCGCAAAACTCCGGCGATTGTGACAAACGCACCGCCAGAGAAGAGCACAATCAGGCCGGCCTTCTTGGTTGGCCGCAGGTTGGCGGCCCAAAGCATAGGAACTGGGATGGACAGGAGGTACACATCGGTGATGACGTTGAGGACAACGGTGACGAAAATGTCGATCCGGGATATAGCTGGTTGGCAGTAATCTTTTGAGAGCTTAGCATGAGTCGACAGATACGATCAACAAAGAGAGCAGGGGAAAACACACTGCCAGGGTTTGGGTAGATCTGCCAGTTCTTGGACATGGGTCGGCAACCGAGCAGGATGGACAACAGGACAGTCACCCAGGAGGTGAAAATGATGACAAAGCCAATGTAGATGCGCATGTGGTAGTCGAGTCCTTTCAACAGACGGAGGTAGAATGCGCACATGGACGCTTTGAGGGTCCACAGCAAAAAGGTGTAAGTTGACCAACCGGCCACCTGCGTCTTGGAGCCGCCGACTCTGTAAAAAGGTCAGTGACGAGAAAAGGCGCGGATGGAAGAATATGGGAAAAGCAACCGGGTCACTAACCGAAGACGGTACTCGAGGCTGGACGGATCGAGAGCGGCTCGTTCGGCTTCGGTCATAGCGTTGTTGGCGAGGCCATGCCAGCGTGAACCAACAGTGTACGCCAGCGCAGTCTCGGCCGAGTAGGCCAACTAGAACACCAGTCAGAGAGAACGGCTGAGCACATGAACAACAGAATGGGACTAGACCTACTGCTGCTACGATCATCAGCAAGTCATCGGCCTTGATGCCGGACCAGCCCAGAGTGTGGACGCGCGTGTAGAGACGGAAGAAGATGAAAAAGAGGCCGAAGGCCAGGAGGGTGAAGGCCTCTGTGGTGAACCGATCCATGGCGAAGGAATGTGGGGGGGAGTGATGCCAAGTAAGCGTTCGAAGGAGAGGAGATCCGGGCAGTGGCCGGCACGACTAGGAGGCTGAGGGTGGCTTCTCTGGAATCGGTCTCTTATGAAATCAAGACGGCGGGAGGGATGTGGACTGCCACATAGTTATACCAATGTGTCCGGATTCGATTCTCGAGGGTGGCCGACCCGTTGCTTCTGTTTCTTGGAGCCCCTGTCGGACAAGAACGTTTGGAGGGAGGAGTGGTCGTTGGGAGACGAGGAGCAGGAAAAAGGAGAAGGATGTGTGACAGCAGGGGAAGTCACAAGAAAAAGAAAAGAGGCCAGAAGAGCAGGAGAATAGAATTCTATGCAAGAGAGTAAGAAAACAAGGAAAAACAAAGTCCGGTAGATGACAATATGGGCAGCCGATCAGAGGCGTTGATCTGGATTGTTTGTTTATTATTATACCCTATCTTGTTCCCGGAGCGAGCAGCCCAGAAAGCGTGGTGATAGAAGGGCTAAATGACATTCTGAGGCAAAAAAAGCAATACGGGGGAAAAAAGCAAGACAAGGGAGACGCAGGAGGGTGCAGAAGAGGAGGACCAAGGAAAAAAGCATTATGGTGATAAGACGGCCGCCACGAGGTGACAGCTCGCCCCCAGGTCTTGTCATTTGCCAGGTCTTGCCAGGTCTACTAAGATACTACCGCGTGAGCTCGCAGAAAGAGCTCAGCCGGTGCGTACACGCGCTGCATCTGGGAGCCGCCTCCTTGCAGATGGCAGTATAAAAAAAGCTTAACAGGTGGCGGGAAGGCAGCCTGCAAAGCTTCAGACAAGAAAGAGGAGCAAAAAAAAAAGGTACCGGCTGC
The DNA here is from genome assembly GCA_000806385.1 of Leptographium procerum. Classification (NCBI taxonomy): domain Eukaryota; kingdom Fungi; phylum Ascomycota; class Sordariomycetes; order Ophiostomatales; family Ophiostomataceae; genus Leptographium; species Leptographium procerum. The sequence continues at coordinate 6,789 of JRUC01000869.1, read as the reverse complement.
ATCACCAGAAAAAGATCCGGCGAGCCGGCACTCGTGTGCGTTTGTGTGCATGTGTGCGCGCGAGCATGTGGCTGGCTTACCGCTGGTATATCGTACTCGATATCTGTCACGAACCCTGACATTAGACGAGCTCTCCTGTGGGCCAGCTCGAAGCCGGATGGAAATCAGATGCACGCCGGCTCCTTTTTTCCCCCCACACGTGTGCAGCATCTTGAGCGGCATGACCGTGATGCAGTTGACTGTCCTGCTTATTCCCTTCCGTTCTTCCTTTTTCCTTTTCCTTGTTCTTTTTTACCCTCTTCTTTTCGCTTTCTTCTCAGTGAACGAGTGGCTTGTCCGCCCAGGATCCTCGTCGGACAGTGGACCGCATGTCTTACTTGTGAGCAAGAGCGCCTCGTTAGTGCAAACGCTTGCGCAATGTCGTCGCATGGCGACATAATACAGAGAAGGAGAGCGCAGAGAGGAGACAGAGAGCGAGAGCTGACTACTCTGATCGACCACCCCAGCGGGGCCTCTGCCACGCCAGATAATTGCGCACAGGCCAGGATAGCCGTTTTTTCACCTGCTGGCCAATGGGAGCTAGCTGTGGTGGCTTTTTCCATGTACGGAGTACGCCTGTTTCCACGCTCCCTTGCATAGGAAGGGAGCTCCGTCGAGACTCCGTCGAGGCTCGCATCTGCGGCCAAAGCACGGTCCTTTCTTGAGCCTGGTTACATCTGTCGTATCTTGCAACACGCAAGGGGCGCCAGGCCTGTTCTTTTTGCGCAGTTTAGCCTGGTCAAGGCAGAGTTTGCGAGAGGACAAAAGGAAGAAGAGATAGTTTAGAAGAGGGCAAAAAAAGAAAGAAAGCCAGGATGTTGGTATGTTGAATGTTGGATGTCAGATGTCAGAAAATAGCGAGCATGGTGGCAGCTAGCAACGTCTCACCGCTTTTTTTTGAATGAAGAGGGGGGGGAGAGAGGGAGAGCGAGAGAGGATGGCAATTGGGAAAAGAAAAAGTAATAATACGACGTAAATCCAAAAAAAAGGAGGATGGGCACTTTGCGCGACTGTAGGGGACGCGCCTTCCTGACGGTCCTTACTAACAGGTCTTCTTTCCTTCCTTTTCCTCTCCATTTCCCTGTTGCTCAATCGGCCCATCTGCCAGCTGTCTGTCGGCCATCTGTCGGTCTGTCGGTCTGTCGGTCTTGACTCTTGGAGATTGCTGACACACAACGGCTGCATGTTGCAACAACTTCGACGAGGCCCAACGGCTGCTCCAAGAGCAACGGCCGACTTTGTCCATTTCTCTCCCCTCTCGCTCTCACCGGCTGCCACTAGCCCCCTCTACTATGTACGGCCCGTTCGATGGGGCCTTATCCGTCTTTATTTTATTTTCCCACCATCTGCCATTAGCGGATTGCCCGTCCTGATCGCCAGCCAGTCTGTGTGCAGGACGACGGGGCTTTTTTGTGGCGTGCATTGGCCCTTTGGCGCTTTCGGAGCAGCAGCATCGCGCAGGTTTTTTTAATCTCCTCATCTTTTCTTTCCTTTTTCCCCTCTTAAATTTCCTTTTCCCACTTTTCTTTCTTTTTTCCCTCTTTTCTTTTTCTCCTCCTTCCCGCCATCTTTTCTTTTTGACCGGCTCGGCTTGCGTACCCGTTTTGAATAGCCGATATTACGAGTGCCCATCTTTGCTAAATACGCAATACCTGTCTTGATATACTGCATCTGCTCGCCATGTGCTTCTTCGTGGCTTACATAATGCACATCTTCACCCAAACACATTTCCCCTCCCCCAGTCCGCCTCTCTGCTCTCTCATCGCAAGTTCTCTATTCCGCTTCCTCCACGACACTCCACGACAGATGAGACGCGCCATCAGACTAGAGTCGCTCCTAGTCCAGCCGCAATGTAACCTTCCGGACCACCGTGCCCGATCTCTTTGCTATTTTCCCCCACTCTATCCCTTGCATACAACTAGCAGTAGTGCGTAACGAACAAACAAACAAACAAACAGGGCTTCCATCTTCTCGATAAGCGAATGGTGGACAGCATCGAATGGCACAGCCAGTGGCTGCTCTTCCTGCCGTCACACGCCTGATAATCCCCTCTTGTCACCATGCATGTACTCAAATTGTACATGCGACCGCGGGCGCTCCGCAAGATTGACAAGAGGAGCGGGATCGGTCAGAAATCGGCTTCTACTCCGTATGTATTGGGATGGGATAGCTGCTCCGTTATTCTCCTAGAATTGTCTCTCATTACAACATAGTACGTCGTAGGGCCGCTGCAGGTGGCGGCGGATCCCTCACGTCCCATCACCTATCACATCTGCTTGCTCCGTATTTGCAGCATCAAAGCACGAGCGCTGCAAGCATCAAGCACGCGCATAGTGAGGATGCAACAGAAGTGGGCCAACCAAGTTATTATTTGATGGCCGCTCGAATGAAAGTGGCCGGCTCACCGACCGTGCAGGCTCAATGTCCAGAAGGACCTGTTGGTTGTAGCTGCTCCGTATATATGTGGTACCTTCTTGTTCTGCGCCCGTCCCACACAAGGCGGGGGAAACTCGCCTGAAAAGGTTTGCCGAACCTTTCTTTCTTCTTCTTCAACCTTTCACTCTCGCCGTCGTGCGTTTTGCTGCATACGAGCCGCCCTCTCCGTCCATTTTTTCGAGACTGGACAACACTGAACGAGCCTGGTGCCTGCCGCTTGCTGGTCTTGCTCCTGTTCTTTTCTTCTGCTGTCAGCTGCTGTTCAGCTGCCGTACTCTGTGCTTCGGTTCGCGAGCCACCTTGGCCGTTGCACCTGCATTTTTTTTGTGTCTCGGGAGACCGCCACCGTCAACCATAGTGCTGCACCTCGCTCCATCTTCTCAAACCGTCGATAGACTCCCTTCGTTCTGCTCACGCCCTTCCGCCCTTCCGCCCTTCCGCTCCCCCACACACAGCCAAGACATGACGTCTCAGCCAGAGGCGCCAATAGAGGCTCTAGACCTCGTGGTCGTTGGCGCTGGTAAGTTTCGTCTGCGTAGTTCAACATGCTCTCTGACTGACAACCAAAAGGTTGGTTTGGCATCGCAGCCGCAAAGACCTTCCACCAGCTGCACCCAAATGCCTCGTTTGCCCTGCTTGACGGTGCCGCCACACTTGGCGGCGTCTGGGCCGAGCACCGCCTGTACCCCGGCCTGAAAAGCAACAACATGCTGGGCACCTATGAGTACCCTGACCTGCCTATGGACACGGCCACTTACGGTGTCCAGCCCGGCCAGCATATTCCCGGCGCCGTCATCCACCGCTACCTCACCGATTATGCCACCAAATTCGGTGTCGCTGCTGCCTTCCGAAGCCGAACCAAGGTCGTCTCGGCCGAGCTGCGCGAAGAGGGCGGCTGGACGCTCTCGCTGCTTGCTGATGGCGACAATGGAAGTACCACCTCCTCGACGCTCGTAGCCCGCAAGCTAATCGTGGCCACCGGCCTGACCTCTGAGCCCTTCCTGCCGCATTTTGCCGGCCAGGAGACCTTTGGTCGCCCCATCTTCCACAGCAGGGACTTCTTGCAGCACGAGGATTCGATCAAGACCGCCAAGACCGTCACCGTCTTCGGCGGCACCAAGTCGGCCTGGGATATGGCTTATGCGTATGCCTCCAAGGGCGTGACCGTCAACATGATCATTCGCTGTAAGCTTCCCCCATCTTTTTTATTTCAGTCTCTATTGGTCATACTGACAGAACATCCAGCTACCGGCCACGGACCTATCTGGCAGGCACCGCCGTATGTCACTCCGCTGAAGAAGTGGCTGGAGAAGCTCGTCAGTGAGTTTGGCCTTATTTGCGTATCCCCCCCACTCCTGGTACCTCTGCTCACAGGCTTCAGTGACTCGCATGCTCACCTGGTTCAGCCCCTGCATCTGGGGTGATGCCGACGGCTATGCCAACGTTCGCGGCTTTTACCATGGCACTGCCATCGGCCGAGGCATTGCCAACACATTCTGGTCCATCCTGGGCGGCGACGTCGTGACGCTTAACAAGTACGACAGCCACCCGGAAACAGCTAAGCTGAAGCCTTGGAGCCCTGCCATGTTCACGGCCTCGTCCTTCTCTATCCTCAATTATGAGACGGACTTCTTCGAGCTCGTTCGCAATGGCAGCATCCGCGTCCACATCGCCGAGATCGCCAAGCTGGAGCCCGGCATTGTTCACCTGACCGATGGCACTCTGCTAACGTCTGACGCCCTCGCCTGCGCCACCGGCTGGAAGCATGTCCCGCCCATGACCTTCCTGCCCCACGGCATCGAAAAGGACCTGGGGATGCCGCATGTCGCCGCTTCCAATGCCGATGCCGACGAGCCGATCGTGACCAACGCCGCTCTAGACCGTGCCGACAAGGAGATCCTTCGCCGGTTCCCTCGCCTGCGAGATCAGCCCGTGCAGAACAAGAATCTCAAGCCCCTTCTCGAGTCTGGCGGCCTTTCCAGCAGCAACCCCGGCGAAGCCGCCCCCCGAACGGCTGCCCTCACTCCCTGGACGCTGTATCGGTTCGTGGTGCCGCCGACAGAACGGTTCCTGCACCGACGCGACATCGCATTTGCCGGCGTGATCATGAACTTCTCTATTCCTACAATCGCTCATGTGCAGGCGCTGTGGGTAAACGCCTTCTTCGACGGCATGCTACCGCCCAGTGTGCTGCCGCTGTTGCCGGAAGAGGCTGTGGCAGCTGGCGAAGATCCTAGCAAGGCGAAGGCAGCCCTAGAGAAGCTGCGCTACGACACGCTGCTGTACAGCCGTTTTGGCAAATGGCGGTATCCGGCCGGACACGGCTCACAGTTCCCAGATTTTGTCTTTGATGCGCTACCGTATCTGGACTGGCTGGTAGGCGATCTGGGCCTGCGTGTGCACCGTAAGGGTGGTTGGCTAGCCGAGGCGACAACGCCGTACGGACCAGAGGATTACAGGAATCTGGTGGCAGAGTGGCAAGCCAAGCAGGCCAAGATGATCGAACTGGCCAAGTTGGCCAGCAATGACTCATGAAAACAAATTGTGAGTGTATGCAATGTCAGGAGGAAGCGGGCTGGAGCCCCCTCCACGGTTCATAGAAGAACATACGTCGTATTCGTATCTTGGCTTTGTTTCTTCTTTAAGGCATCCGTACAAGGCCGCACTATTTCGCACTTGTCCTAGCCCACTACGATGGCGCCATGCAATGGGCCTGGGACGTCTAGTCGTGGCCGCGTGCATCACCTTAGGTTGCGCTTGGCTGCTGCTGCCCCCTTGTAGATAGCAGCACGCATCAGATGGCGGGCGGCGACAGAAAACTTGGCGTGGCACAGTTGGGCCGCATATCCAAGAATGTTGCGGATTCGCAGGTAGTAAAGGATTTCGATCTAGGTGACAGAAAATGAGAAGAGAGAAGTTAAAACTGAAAGGAAATAAAAAGGATGGAAGGGAAACATGGAAATGAAAAAATGAGCCAACAAAAGCGAGAAGTACTAGCAGGAAAGAGCAACCAGAACACAAAGCAGCTAAAAGGGTCAGAAGGGAAGCCAGGACGAGTAGGGAAGGAACGAGTCTACAACCTCCTACCACGGCTGCATGATCCCCTCGTTGGGGAACGTGTACAGCTGCTTTGTCAGCCATACACACACACTGTCTCTCTATCTCTCTATCCCCCTCGCGCGTGCAGGCGTATTCTTCGGCAAGTCAGACAGCAGAAAAAACACAAAGCTCCACGGGTTGCCAGGCTGACGAAGTCGAGGTTGGGCTGAGAGAAGACTTCGTCAGCAAAAGACCCGAAGCTTTAGGGGAAGGGCTGCCAAGTTTTACTGCTAGGCAGTTTGCCCATACCAGTGCGCACAACCTCGCCGGTGGGAAGTATGCATCAAGCCACCAATGCATGACCCAGTGGTAGACGTTTGGCGTGTAGCCGATGTCGTGTTCGACGGTGTTGCTGAGGACGGAGCCACCGCCTAGAGACGGGTCAGATTGCCTGTTGGCCTAGCGCACGGCCGTCTGAAACGTCCTCGACGTTGCCGGGACGCGCGACAACCGAGACCACAAATTCCTCGTCTTCCAACACGGCCATCATGTCGTGCGTGTTGGGGTCTGCTACGAAAATAGGAGAGGCAAGACAGCAAGCAGAAAGCAGCAGCAGCAGCAGCACAGCAACACAGAGACACAGTCACTGCATAGCAGATAATAACCAAGCATCCTCAAAGCACCCACGAAGCCTCTGAAAACAGATCTCACTAAATTTATCAGTCGTCGCGCAGGGCATCGTCGATAATTAGGACGTGCTCGATGCCTGGCAGAACCCGCAGGTCGGGGCCCCGCGACGCCGTAGAAGTGCCGCGCCGGCAGCATTCCTCTTTAGGCCGTATATTAAGCCTGATATCTATCTATCCATTACACATTTCAAACAACTCATGCTGGGTAGTGCAGACCCTTCTCCACACTCTGGACGGGTGTCGCTTAAATGCATATGTCGGGCAGGAGTCTTACACGCGCACGGACCATTTCATTGGTAGGCCTCACCCCTTTATACACATGTTTCCATTCCAAGTGTGTTTCCCGCTCCAAATCTCACCTAAAATCTGCCTCTCCATTCCCATCCTAGAGATTTGCCTTTCGTCTATTCGAACACCCAGCCTTGTTCCATCCTAGATCCAGAACTCCTCTATTGGCTGCCTCCCATGAGAGCAAACACTCTATCATGACATTCCTTTTTCCCCCCGTTTTACCCCGTTTCCGCCCCCTAGCAGCCATTTTCTCCAGTAGGTTAATGATACAGTAATAGCACATCTCAACAAAAAG
>JRUC01000868.1:0-10978 GCA_000806385.1 Leptographium procerum | reverse complement strand
CATTGTGCATCACCACCAGCGTGCGGTCCAGCTGGGCCATCACGTGACGCACCGACGGTCGCAGCAGCGTCGCCGACAGCGCGTCGTCTGTCGACACTGCGGCTGGGTGGGAGCGCCGCCCACCGTTGCGTCTCTCGCTCTCGCCCCCACTCCCGCTCCCGTCGGTCTCTGCGCCAGCCCACCCACGCTGCCGCTGCCGGAATCGGTCCTTGGCCAGTCGCAGGATCGTGGCCGTCAGCTCCTCCTCGAGCGGCTGGCTGGGCCTGGGCCGTCGGGCTGCCGAAGAGCTGCCATAGCCGCAGCCGTAGCCGTAGCCGTAGCCGTAGCGCTGGTCATCGCCACCGTTGTCGTCGTTGTCATCGCCATAGCCGTCGTTGTCGTCATCCCAGCCCGGACGAGGCTCCTCGATGTGCAGCCGCAGCGGCCAGGCTGTCCAGGCCGGCTTGGGCATCCAGACTTTTGACTTTCTTCTGGTCGACTCGGCTTTTCTTTCATCTCCTTCTTTTTCTCCTTCTCCTTCTCTTATTTCCCTCTCTCCTCCCTCGTCGGTCCTGCTCTCTCCATTCAACCGTCCCTCGCCCTCTTCATCTTCACTTTCACTCTCTTCTCCCCCCTCTCTCCTCTGTCGCTGTCGCTGTCGCTGTCGCTCCTCCTCCTTCCTCCACTCCTCCCGCTCTCGCCGCTTCTCCCGCTGCTGGCGCTTCCTCACCGCGTGCGCATTGTACAGATGCGTCGCCAAGTCGCGGTTCCGCACCCTCACCAGCGCCCTCGCCGCCAGGCGGTCTGGTTCCGTCATCCCCTGCCACGTGCCTCGCCAGCCGCGCCACCGGTTGGGCCTCGTCGCGTAGAGCTCTGCCGAGCTGCATGAGCCGATCTCGTCCGTGTCCATGTCCGACCACGCACTCGCGTCGGCGGCGGCGCCCTCCCGTGGCCCTTGGCCTTCTTCGTCCCATCCTCCGTCGACGTCCATCTGCGTGAGTAATGGCGCACTGTGCTGCCAGCCTTTATCACTGCTGGCTGGGGGGATGTGAACATGGGAGCTTGGGGAGACTTAGAAATTTTTAGTGGAGCACAAAGACCATCAAATCGCAAGCTCAACACTAATTATTAGTTAGACAGCCTTGTTCTTTACATGCTGTATTAGGCAGGCATGCACTCTTTATCAAACATTTCACTCACACTCTGTCAACAATGCAGTTATTAGAAGACCCTTTGTATTCCGAAATACAGTGAAATAATACGAAATGAAATGAAAATGAAACGGAAAAATATAAAAACGGCATCTGTGATCATCCATTGACCAATCTACTGACAGACTTTTTCCCCTCCCCTTTTCTCTCTTTCTCTCTTTCTCTCTCTCTATCTCTCTTCTTTTTCACTCTTTCTTTTCATTCCCTCTTTTCCTCTTTTTACTCTGCCCAGCCTCACGCCTTGCCAGCGGTCTCCTTCGCCTGCTTGCGCTCAATCTTGCGCCGCTTCGACCGCAGCTTCTCGTCCTCGGCGCTGCGCTTGTTGTTGGTATACATCATCTGCTCGTACAGCCGCCGCTTCTTCTTCGACAGCATGCCCTTGGCCCGCTCCAGCTCCTCCTGCTTCTGGCGCGCCGCCTTGGCCACCGCCTTGCGCGCCACCGCCTTGGCCGCCGCCTTGGCGTCCGTCTGCTTGCCGCGCACCGGCTTGCCTGCCAGCTCGGCCTCCAGCTCCAGCTGCCGTTGCAGCGCCTCTGACGCCTCCTCGTCGTCCTCCGGCTCGTCCTTTTCAGCCTTGTCCTCCTTGTTGTTGTCTTCCTTCTCTTCCTCGTCCGGATCTTCCTCGTCCTCGTCGTCTTCCGATCCTGCCACATCCATCCCTCCATCCATGTCCTCGTCGTCCTCGTCCTCGTCCTCGCTCTCCACCCGTCTGCCCGTCTTCTTCTGCTTCTTCTTCTCCACGGAAGCAGCATTTTCGTCTCCCTCCTCGCCCTCCTCGTCCTCCTCCTCGTCCTCCACCTCCGATTCCAGCGCCTCCGCCTCCGTCTGCTGCATCTCCAGCGGCAGCGAAGGGTCGTACTGGCCCTGCACGCTCTTCACAAACGGGCTCAGATGCGGCGGCAGCTGCGCTCCCGGCGCGTACAGATCCGCCCGCTGCAGCTCCTCCTCGTTGATGCTGTCCCACACCCACTGCGGCTGCACGTAGATCCGTCCCGGCACCCGCCGGTTGGGCCCCAGCTTCTGCGACGTCTGGTTATCTTCTGCGGCGGCGGTGGCGGCGGCAGCGGCGGCATCTGTCGCTCCCGCCCCGGCTCCAGCCTTCGCCTCAGCCGCCACCTGCACCGGCGGCCGGTCCACGATCTGGTGCGTGATCGACGGGTCCAGCTCGTTGGTCGTGAAAGCGCCCTCGCCCAGCACCGCGTCCCAGCCGATGCGCCGGCAGCCAAACGCCCGCAGCATGAACTCGAGCGATTGCCGCGGCGTCTCGCGCGACAGGTAGATCGTGCACTTAGAGAACAGCCGTCCCGGCCGGCTCGTGCTGTACGACGGCTGCGGCAGGTCGTGGCCGCCCGGCAGAGCCGGCTCAAACTTGTCGATGCCGTCCGTGTTGGCTACCGCGCTCTCGACCGCGCCCTCGGCCACGTTGTCATTCTCATCCTCGGTCACCTCGGTGGCCTTCTTCTGCTCTTCCGCGCCCTCCTCCTCGTCCTTCAGCTCCTGGACCACCTTGTTCACCTCGGCCTGCACCTTGGGGTCTGGCCCGTGCTCGAGAAGCTTCCGTTCGCCAGCCTCCTCGCCCTCGCGAACAGCCACGGCATCCGCTGAGCTGCCGCTACCCTCGAGCGTAAAGGCGCCCAGCTCGCCGCCGCCATCGTCCTTGCTCTGGTCGAACTTGGGCGGGTACTTGAGCCCGACGGCCGTGTACAGGCGGTAGTTGACAAAGCCCAGCAGCGTCATGTAGAACTCGACAAAGGTGCCCATGATGCGGAAGTCAATGTCGCCGACGACGCGCTGGTTGAACTTGTACGGCACCAGCCACATGACGTCCTCACCCTGGATCGTGGCCTGGTAGTAGATGCCCTTGATGGACAGGAACGACTTGCGCAGGCTGTGCGACACGATTAGGTAGTGCTGGAACTCTAGGCAGAGCCGCTCGCAGCGCGCAATCATCTTGGCCGGCACCGACGACGTGGACGGCAGGCTGGCAAACAGAAACAGCATCGACAAGCAGTCGTCCAGGTCGCGCAGGGCATCCGCAAACGTCGGGTACCGCTCGCGCACCACGTGGTCCAGCGTGTATCGGGGCTTGCCCGTCCTCTCCGGCCGCGCCGCGTTGCGCTCGAACCGCTGGGCATCGGTAAAGTCGCCGCGGCCGAGCGCCCGCGAGATCTTCTTCTCCAGCACCTTCTGCTCCCGGAACTTGGCCACCAGCGGCTCGTGCAGCAGGTACTGGATGTCCTTGGTGTAGTAGAACGTCGTCGACGCCGTCGACGACTTGGACACCTTCTTCTTGCTGCGCGGCTCCCGCGGGTAGATGCCCTTCCAGATACACAGCTGCCGGAAGTCGGGCAGGCTCAATTGGAGCTTCCGGATGGCCTGGTTCCGCGTCACATAGTTCTTCGCCGCGCCGGCCTCTCCTCTCTTCTTAGGACGTCCCATGGCTCTCTGTTGGTCGGCTGTTGCGTGGACGGGGTAGATCCTGTCGATAGAGTTTCGTTCTAGAAACAAGCAGCCTTTTTTGTCCGCCTCTTTTTTTCACTATCCTCTTTTTTTTTCTTTCTCTTCTGCAATAACTTTTTTTTTCTGCCGGAAACTTTTTTGGATTGGGGCCCACTATGGAGATTCAAAGTTGGCTGGGGCATCTCACCGCCTACATTCCCCATACAAATCCAGCCACACATAATCACAAGCCACAGAGTGTCCACTCCCGTATTAAACTATGAGTGGCAGCGCTAAGCAGCTTGCAGCCAACCAGGAGCGTTCGCGTCGCCTTAACGCCAACTTGCAGTACCTCAAATCTTGTATCTTTCTAACTTTTGTTGTTCTTCCTCCCCTCCTCCTCCCCACAACCCGCTGTTCTGCCCTCAAGACAATGCAATTTGCAGGGCTATGGATGGCGGATCAAGCATGACTGCAGGCGCGAGCACGGCGAGCCTCTACGTGGCCGCCGCCGCCGTCCGGCTCTTCCTCTCTACCTATTTTCCCCGGCTTCCCGACCTTTTGACTGGACGAGTCGAGATCTCGACGCCGGTGACCAGCTTCAAGCGATGTGAGTTTGACTGATGATCCAAGCATGTGCGCATTGGCCGTGATTGGCCATGGCGGCCGACGTGTCCCCTCCTGGCTGACCCCCGGAACCGCAACGGCCGCAGTGCAAGAGGGTCTCTTCCTCTACAACCACAATGTTTCGCCCTACGATGGCGGCGTCTATCACCAGGCGCCGCTTCTGCTGCCGCTCTTCTCCCTGCTCCCGAGCGTCAAGACGCTCCCGATCTTCACCGACCTTCTCTACATTGCCGTCGATCTGCTGTGCGCCGCTGCTCTCTGCTCGATTGCAGAGTCTGGCGAGGCCGGGGCCTCGGCTCGGTTCAGGTCTCCACGCCGGGACAAACGATGGAGCGGCTTTGTGATTGCAGCCGTGTGAGTCTTTTTTGCTGTGTATTTATCATCATAGCTACTGTCAGCTACTGCCAGCTACTGTCAACCTCTGCCAACCCCTGCTGACCTCGTCCCAGCTTCCTGTTCAATCCCTTCACCATTGCAACATGCGTCGGCCGCTCGACCTCTGTCTTCACCACCTGCGCCATCCTCTACGCCATCGCCAAGGCCATCTCTGGCGCCCCCCTGAGCGCCATGGTCTCACTCTCCTTCGCCGCCTACCTGTCCATGTACCCACTGCTGCTCCTGCCACCGCTCGTGCTGCTCGCCTTTGACCGACGCCAGCAACGACACCGACCCTCAGCATTAACATCAACATCGACATCGACATCGACATCGACATCCACTTCAGCATCGGCTCCATCTCTGCTGCCCTTTGCCGCCATCCACGTGCTGGCTGTGGCTGGCTGCCTTTCGATCCTGCTCGCCATGTCCTACCTCCTCACCGACTGCTCCTGGGAGTTCCTGAGCTCCACCTACGGCGTGCAGCTGACGCTGTCGGACCTGACGCCCAACGTCGGCCTGTGGTGGTACTTTTTTATCCAGATGTTCGATCCGTTCCGCTCCTTCTTTGTTGCTGTCTTCTGGCTGCACCTGTCCAGCTATGTCGCCGGCCTCTCGATCCGCATCCGCTCCCAGCAGCTCGTCGTCCTGACGCTGCTGATCGGCATATTTGCCATCTTCAAGCCATACCCCAGCATCGGCGATACGGCACTCTTCCTGGCCCTGGTGCCGCTGTTCCGCCACGTCTTCCCCCTGATGCGCTACACCTTCTTCGTCGCTGCCACCATCATGTACGCTGCCTTTCTGGGCCCGGCCTTTTATCACCTCTGGATCTTTGCCGGCAGCGGCAATGCAAACTTCTTTTACGCAATCACCCTGGTCTGGAGTCTCGGCCAGAGCCTGCTGGTATCAGACCTGACATTTGCCATCCTGCGCGACGAGTGGGAGGTAGAGCGGCCCGAGATGGTCGGCAAAGAGATTCGCCAAATCTAGGGTGACCTCTTTGTCTCTTCTTTTTTTCATATTACTGATGACTGTTTTTACAACGACACGAGTCCGGTGTACGGAAATTGTAGATTCCAGCACGGATGGCCACAAAACTGGCTAGTTAGAAAGCCAACATGTATAATAGACACAAGATCAACCAGCGGGAGAAGACAAAAAATGGGAGGGGAGGAATCCTTTTTAGTTTTGCCCCTTCTTCATAAAACACAATTAAATGGCCCAACGCCGATATCTAGAGACAAATGAATAATGTCGTCAAAATGCTCATCCTCTTTTCCCACCAAAACTCCTGATCGAAACATCATATCGTTATGTCTTATGAACAGCCTTTGCTTGTTTTTTTCCGTTCCGCCGACCCATCATAGCGACGACAAAATGGCGCCAGCAGCCCCCAGTCCAAGGAGCGAGATTCGTGGTGGCCGGCTGAAGACGACGACAGGCGCGCCGAAGGGCGGCAGGTTCCGGTACCCCATCAGGAGGCCAACCGCCAAGGCGGCTCCGGTCAAGGTCGTGCAGAGAGCGACAGCGCGCTGCCGGCGCGCAGCGGCGACGTCTTGACACCAGGGATTCGGAGCACCGTTCTGCACGCAGGCCTTGTTGCCCTCGTTCCCCTCGCCCTCCTCATCCTCCTCATCGCTTCCACCCATGCGGATGAGCCGGTACAGCCAGACAATCCACTCGCCGCTCAGGCCCGGGATGCCGTGGATCACACCGTGCACTGTACGCAGCCAAAGCGGATTGAGATAGCGAGTGGTGAGGGAAGATGGCAGAAGGAGCTGCTTCTGCTGTCGCCACGGCAGCGACACCATAGAGATGTCGCCGCCAAAGGCGGCCTGGCGCATGTCGGCCACAAAGTCGCCGAGGTCGGGGTGGTGGCGGCGCAGCGCGTCGTCCAGAAAAGGCCGGGGCACGTCGGGCACTGTCATGAGGGCGAGATAGGCAAAGGCGAGGCAGTCGAGCGACGTGGGCCGCAGCCCGTCGCTGTCTGGCCGCAGAAATAGGCGCTTGCCACCTTTGCACTTCGCCAGCACGGACAGGCAGGACCGGGCGGCGTCGTCGAGTCGAATCTGGGCTTTGGCCTCCGGCGTGAGGGCGCTGGTCACCAGGGCCGAGGCCATGGAGGCGCGCACAGATGATGGGCCCAGTGTTTTTCTGTCCGCACCTGGCCCAGCCTCTCCCTCCCGTTGCCGAGCAGTCCGCAGCCGGTCGGGAAAGACCTGCAGCGCTGCAGCCGACAAGGAGGAGGAAAAGTTGAGCGCAGAGGACGACGAGCGCTCGTCGTCGTCGTCTGAGTCCGTGTCCAGGCTCGAGAGGCCCAGATGGGCGGCGCCGGCGCTGTGCTCGGCCCGCAAGGCCACGGGCTCGATCCAGGTCAGCGGAAAGGGTAGCACGTGGCTGTAGGCCGGTCGCGTAGTGGCAGACCAGTTCGCAGACGAGACGTAGAGCGAGAGCGACAGCAGCGGGGCGGCCTCGGCGTGCAAGAAGGCGCAGTAGGCGGTGGAGTCGGCAGCCTGGATGGGCGTCAGGCCGGCATCCAGGTCCGTGATGGACAGCCCCGCGGCCGCCACCTTGGCCCTGCCCCCGTCCCGGAAGTAGGCCACAATGTCCTCAAAGCCGGCAGCTACCCATCGGCGGGAGCGACCGTCGCGGAGGGCTGGCAGGTTACCTGAGCGAGGAGGAGGATCAAGATGAGAAGGATGTTAGAGAGGCCCAGAACTATAAACACTGACAAAGACTCAAGAACTAACGTGGAACAGCCGATGGGCTTGTGGCGACTAGGGTCCAAGCATCTCGAGGCACAGCGAGAGAGAAATATGTGATGGCGCCCAGGCAGTCTGGGTCGATTGACGGCAGGCCAAACGCCTGGCCCCAGACGTGGAGTTCCAAGGACATGTCGCAACTTTCGGTACGGAATTTGGAAGCAGAATCCTGCTTTCTGAGTCTAGGTGCCCTGATTCTTCGAAACACAAGTCAACTGTCGTTGTCGCTGCCAAGTCCCCTCTCTTCAGGTTTGCGATGTGGATAAGATTTGCTCTTATCTCCACGTGACATTATATACCAGATAAGGACAGGAGCTGAAACAATACCACTCGCATCCTATACTGTGCAAGACGCTGCCCAATGGGTTCCTCATAACATCAGATGGCCTCGTAACCGCGCATAGCCTCCAAAACTGGCTGCTAGGATGCGCCCCATGTTTTCTTCTTTACTTTTCCCCCTGCTACTACGAGTACTCCGTAATTTTCTCACCTTGCGCCGACCTAAAACGGGGGTGTCTGAGCTTTGACCAGTGCATCACAGTCCAAAAATATCCAGTCCCTGATGCACGGGTGCCTGGGCACGAACGATTGCCGGGCCAATAAGGAGAGGGCATGAACATGGGTTCGCTTATACTGTGTACTATGTATCACGAGACCGTTTTGTGCTGTGACGGGAGACGTATTGAAGAGTATGAGTACGGGTATTACTCGCATGTAAGACGAAATGGGATGACGACCCCATGTTTCGCACTGACCTGCCGCGATTGTCGATGATGAAACCAGCTCGCCTCTGCCCAGCATTCCCTCCATGTCTTTTGTCTCCAGTCCATGCTTCCGAGTGGGAGTTTTGGATGTCTGAATTGCTGATTACGCCGGGGACATGCAGCCACATGCGGCACTGTTGACGTATACGCACTGCGACGCAGATCTTTGAGCGTCTCTTTTGTGTATTACTTTTTCTGAAATTACTTTTTCCTCTTTTCTCTGATAGACCTGCACAGCGGGCCGAGCAGGCCCCAACTAGTGTATCATGATTAGAAACGGGCGCAGTAGTCCGGACAATGACGTGACGATTGTCAACGGGGGACAAAGAAGATCGCCGATGCAAAGCGATATCCGACCAGCAGGCCTGACGGGTGTAATGATGCTACTGAGAGAAATGCTGTTTCTGGGCCGTTTTGACGCAAGGAGGTGGGTTGATAGTCGGAGCGACTACGAGTACTCCTGCGACCACCCTGGCCTGGCGCGGCAGGATCGAGGCGAGAAAAGATAATAAACGAGATGTGTGTGTGTGTGTGTGTGCGTGTGTGTGCACGAGGACCCGTTACAGGGGACAGGGACGGAGGGAAAAGTGAAAGGTGAGGGGGGGGCAGGGAAGACACTATTTCCAACTAATCTGCATCTCGGCGCTGGTCCTACGTAATATGGGCAATCGGGTCTCCCGGATTTTGCTGACTAGGCGCAGATCTGAGTCCTATCTGCCTCGAGCGAAGCGAAGCTCTGCAAGCTGACAATCTAAACGAGAACCGAGAACAGAACCGGCAGAGGAGAGAGTCAGCAGAGACGATCAGTGGAAACAGGCATGCTTACTACGAGGAGTATCTGCTCGTAGCGAGGTGCCCCTTCCCCTCTTACAATCTACGACGACTCGTATCGTTGCCGCCGCGAAATCTGCAACAAGGCAACGGGAGCCGAAGGGAACGAAGGGAACGAAGGGAGCCGCCAGGGTGGAGCAGGTCCAGCGAGATTGTCAGATAGCCTGGGAGGCTGTCGTGAGCCAGAAATAGGATACGTCATTTCTTCGGCCCAGGCCAACATACGATAGCAGCGGACTAGGAAGCATGGGGTGGCTAAAGGGCAGGCAACCCGACCTGGTCTTGTCGGTCAGGTGCAACAAACGGAATTAAAATGCGACTACGCGATGCAAGAGCAACTGATTGCATGGAGACCAAAGCCCAAGAGTTGCATGAGACTGGCGGTTCAGACAAGATGATATGGAGCAGAAACATGCGATGTGAGATGAAACACCCGTAAATAAATTATTTGTGCCCGTACTCTAGTAACGAAACTCTCGACAAAAACATTATCAATGGTAATATGTGGTGGGGTATCGGTGACGATATCAAAGTATTTCTTTATGATGACGCCGTGACCCATGCTCTCTAGTTGTACATGATGCGAGACTAGCCAAGGCTAGCCAACGCAGAAAGATGACAATGATACTCCGACTGTTAAAAAACCCACTCCATTGCCTGTCCAGCTTGACCAGCCTGCAATATTTCCCGTTGTTCATAAATCAGATTCCTAGACTTGGACAGAAAATGCCCCGCTTCTCCACAGGGATTCGTAAATAGTATAGCAAGAGATGATTAGAAATGCAAAGCCGCAGAAAATGCAAAGGTATTGACAAAGATTGTATCGGGTAAGGGGTTGTTTATGATTAAAAAAGCGATCGTATGGTGGTGGTACAGCATTTGTTGAAATTGGTTGAAAAGAAAAATATGAAGACCGCGCGGTTTTGTTGCTGAGAATGAAGCGAATGGTGTTTTGGGATGCGGTGATCCTGTCTGTAGAGCCTGCTCACAGATTCGCTGCCTGCTCTCTGCTCGGTAGCCGAGGCTGGCGCTGGCGTTGGCTGAATGGGACAAGGCAGCAGACGGGAAGGGATGTTGCGCACAGAAGCACATGCAGCGAGCCACTCGGGAGGTGGTTTTGCCTGGATGCTGCATGGGTCGCAGCTTTCCTGTGCTCTTCTTGCATTCCATTGGTTGCGCGAGACTTGTATCCTTTCATCCAGTGATACGACTGCATTATGACGTGCCACCTCCCACTGTTCGAGACAAATGGCGTAGTGATTTGTGCTGCTTTTCTGGGTGGTTCCAGTCAAAGCCTGTAAAGCCTCGCCTTCCCGAGGAAAGAACGGCAGCAGAGGAGTTGGGGTGTTTCTATTTCTGTGGGTGTATCCATGGTTTGCTGGATTGGCATTTTCCGAGTTTGATGGTCCAGCTTAGCTGCGTTTTGGCAGAGGCGGCAGCGGACGGCTTGGTGGTGGGCCCGGGCAGGGCGGGAAGTGAGACGGGCGCTGCTCATCAAGCATCTTGACGGTTGGCTGTTGTAGTATGTGAGAGATGTGTGAAGTGAGGCTTTTGGTCGAGGCCGGTGTGACTTTGACTGCAGGATCCCCTAAGAGACGATTGAGAAGCCTTGAGCGTGAAGTGTGAGGCGAACGTAAGCTAATGTTTTGTTGCGTGAAGTTTCGATATGGGCTAAGAAGCACCAGGTAGCTGATTTGAGTCCAGAGATGAGTTTGGAGAGATAGAGTAGTCCTTGATATGGAGATCAGAAGAAAGAAGAAAAAGACGAAGATGGTGGATGTTGGGGTGGGCGAGCACCATGGATTTATATGGACAAGAGAGGCCAGGCAAGGCCAGCAAAGAAAAGACAATTAAAAAGCGAATTACGGGGTATGACAATATTCGGCTTTGAATGAGAGAGAGGGGGGGTGTGAGATGGAAGGCAGAGGGCAAAGGCAAAGCAGGCAGGCAGGCAGGCAAGCAAAATGAGCTAGGATCGGCCGTTTCG
>JRUC01000867.1:0-11037 GCA_000806385.1 Leptographium procerum | reverse complement strand
CTCCCCCATATCATATTCTCTGTGCCCGCCATGGCATCTCGAAGACTGGCTCTGAACCTCGGACGCGGCCTCAAGGCCCCGCGGGCTGGTCTCTCGCTGCCTCCGCTGCGCCGAGGACTGGCCACGCCTGTGACCTCTCCGGGCATCAAGGTCCAGTCCACGACGCTCAAGAACGGCCTGACGGTACGCCCCCGACATCACCACGACCCAATTGGGCGCGGAGGGCGCCCTCCCTTCTTCCTCTCGTCTCCGCCCTTCCCGCCCGCTTCCGTTTCGCTGACAATTGCCCTTCCTCGCTACAGGTTGCTTCCCACTACTCGCCATATGCCCAGACCTCGACCGTTGGCGTCTGGATCGACGCCGGCTCGCGGGCCGAGACCGAGGAGACTAACGGTACCGCGCACTTCCTCGAGCACCTTGCCTTCAAGGTATGACTACGTTTACGTCTACGTCTACGTCTACATCTACATCTACATCTACATCCCACCTGCAAGCCGCGTAATCCGTCCTCTTGCCGTTGCGTGCTGCTTGCTGCGTGTTCAATGATGCTGAGGAACGTCCCGGAATGCTGACCGCTCGACGATAGGGCACCGCTAAGCGCTCCCAGCACCAGCTGGAGCTGGAGATTGAGAACCTCGGAGCTCACCTGAACGCCTACACCTCGGTATGTGCCTTGTCTTCGTCTTTCTCTCCTCTATCTCCTTTATCCTTCTTTGTCTCCCTTTCTCTCTCCTATCCTCCCACCGACTAACACGCGCAGCGCGAAAACACCGTCTACTTCGCCAAGTCCCTCAACGAGGATGTGCCCCAGTGTGTCGACATCCTCGCCGACATCCTGCAGAACTCCAAGCTCGAGGAGTCGGCCATTGAGCGCGAGCGCGATGTCATCCTGCGCGAGTCCGAGGAGGTCGAGAAGCAGATCGAGGAGGTCGTCTTCGACCACCTGCACGCCACCGCCTTCCAGCAGCAGCCGCTCGGCCGCACCATCCTGGGCCCCCGCAAGAACATCCAGGAGATCACCCGCACCGAGCTGTCCAACTACATCAAGAACAACTACTCTGCTGACCGCATGGTCCTCGTCGGCGCCGGCGGCTTCCCCCACGAGAAGCTCGTCGAGCTGGCCGAGAAGCACTTCACCAGCCTGCCCGCCATCTCGCCCCCAACCGGCGCCTACCTGGAGGCCAAGAAGAAGTCTGACTTCATCGGCTCCGACGTCCGCGTTCGCGACGACACCATCCCCACTGCCAACATCGCCATCGCCGTCGAGGGTGTCAGCTGGAACGACGACGACTACTTCACCGCCCTCGTCACCCAGGCCATCGTCGGCAACTACGACAAGGCCCTCGGCAACGCCCCGCACCAGGGCAGCAAGCTGAGCGGCTTCGTCCACAAGAACGACCTGGCCAACAGCTTCATGAGCTTCTCCACCAGCTACAGCGACACTGGGTATGATCTTTTTTTTTTCTGCTTCTTCTGCCCGTCCTTTTCCTCTCCTTCCTCTCCTTCTTCCCTTTCCCTTTTCCTCCTCTCTTATCAAGCTCCTAACAATTTCATAGTCTCTGGGGCATCTACCTCGTCACCGACAAGCTGACGCGCGTCGATGATCTCGTGCACTTTGCCCTGCGCGAGTGGTCGCGGCTGTCGCTGAACGTCACCCAGGCCGAGGTGGAGCGCGCAAAGGCGCAGCTCAAGGCGTCCATTCTGCTGTCGCTGGATGGCACCACCGCCGTGGCTGAGGATATCGGCCGCCAGATCATCACCACCGGCAGCCGGCAGAGCCCCGCCGAGATCGAGCGCGTCATCGACGCGATAACAGAGAAGGACGTCATGGACTTTGCCAACCGGAAACTGTGGGACCAGGACATTGCCATCAGCGCCGTCGGCAGCGTTGAGGGCCTGTTCGACTATGCGAGAATCCGGGGAGACATGAGCAGGAACTTTTAAAAAGCCTTTAAGAGGGAGGCTTCACCGGACGCGGGCGAAGAGGTGGGCGGGGGAGAGAGAGGAGCAAAGCAAAGCGGCATTCTAGGACGGAGACGATGAGATAGAGAAATGCGGACGACTGTTTCATGCGATCTTCAGGGGCTGTCTTTTGTTGTTGTTGGGTGTGTGTACTAATAGGCGGTAGGTAGTGTCCCGTGGCCAGACTCTGCAGCAAATGCAGGTGCGGCCGGAGTGAACATAGACGAGCAGTCACGGCTGAAGGATTCAAGCCTGTTGATACTGGTGTGTGAAAAGGTAGTGACGATGCATGGGAGATGCGAGAAACTGGCAAGCAAGACTGCTGCTTGCTGCTTCCTTATCTAGCGGTCGTACTTGCTCTTCATGGCCCGGCCTCTCTGGGGCAGGCGCCTCCCACATGGAGGACCTTCCTCGTCAAGCCCGTCTACGATGTGTGTATAATAACTTATCTCCCATCTCCCATCTCCTTTGCAACACTTTTCCCAACTTGTTTCCTACCCCCATCTCAGATCCTCCAAACCCCAAACCTACGCTCAACAACATTAATTATTACTTTTACACCACTTTGGCCACCCTATATACACATTTTGAATTCGTCCTGTTGAAGCCAGCCCCTCTACAAGCATCATGCCTGTCCGCATCACCTGCATTGGGGCTCTCGCCATTACCGTCGCCATGGCCATGTTCGCCTTTCTTCTGGCGAACCCGACGTTCAATGCATATCGCACTCGCAGTGCTACTCCAACTACGACTGCAACGCTGTCCACTACGGTCCCTACTGTAGCTACTACGACCTACACCGCAATTCCTGAGACTTTCAGGCCCCGTGTTAAGGTTCTCGCCGTCTCTACAAAGCCTACTTTTTGGAGACTGACAGGGCCAAGGATGGTTCCTAACTTCAATGGTTCCTGCTATGAGGTCTGCAGGTTCAAGCGTTCCTGCTATGAGGCCTGCAAGTTCAAGCATTACTGGGCGGGAATCTTTTCCAGACTAGAATTCTCGGAGACAGGATGGACAAAACCCAAGAACTCGGGTGTAAACACCAATACGACAAGCCGGTGAACGGACAACGGTCCCAGGAACACACAATTTGGCAGCTACTGGGTTCAATCCCAAAACCTCACAGGCTTCTTGTCGGCATATGCGCAGTCTCACGTCACAATACGGCTGCAGCTGAGTGGCTGATTGCATGCATGGGTGACTGGCCAGCCGGGCTGTACTTGTTTTAGTTTTGTGCACTGTATATTATTTTGCATTGTGCGAGTATAGTGTTTTGCACTTGTCTTTCTTTGCTTTTGCATTTCATGAACTGGTCGTTTGCCAGTAAGCCTTAGCGACAGAGCATAAACAAGCGTAAAATTAGAACAAGCGAAAAAACAATAGACTGCATCTCAGATCTTTGCCAGGTTCTTTGGTGATTGATTGTAAAAATTGCATCGCAAGGGCGGGGGTATAACTATTCTATCAAATTTCATGGTTCTCTACATAACAACGAGTAAAGCCTGTATGGCGATCTCGAAACAGCCACAGCACTGCAGATGCGGGTGTATCTAAGCCGACCCTACTTCTCCCCTGTGGGATCGACCATAAAGTTTTCTTGCTGGCCGGGTTGGGAATGGCTGCCGTCTTGAATGTACAGGCCCATAACCTTGGGGCCAGGGTAGTGGCGGATGGCATGCAGGAACCACCATATGGTAGTAATGGCAATAACGCCGACGAGGATGACGCTGTTGTAGTTCATGGTGCTGACGGTGGTGGGCAACCCAGAGGCTGGAAGGGAGGTCAGCAAGAGTCAGCGAGAGAGAGATGGAGAGTGTGGGCAAAGATAAAGAAGAGAGAAGGTTGTCAGAAGACTTTCACAATGACTTACGGAAGCAGAACATGATGCTGAAAAAAATGATAAAGAGAATGGCGATGATGTTGATGAGGGTGCCGTATCTGCCAAGATGGAAGGGCCCGCGGGGGAAGTACTTGCGGCCAGAGCAGACGTTGGCGCCAAAAGTGATGGCATAACTGACAGTGGTGAGGATGATGAAGGAGCCGGTGAGATCGAGGAAGGCGGTGTTGCTGCCGAGGGGGATGGCACCAAGGCCGCAGGCGACGACGGCAACGAAGAGGGTGGCATAGACGGGGCAGCTGAGGGACTCGTTGACGTAGCCGAAGATGCCGGAGAGGGGGACGGCATTATCGCGGGCGAGGGCCCAGTAAATGCGGGAGGTGGTGAGGATGGTGCCGATGCAGCAGAGCATGGAGGAGCACCAGATGATGAAGAGGAGGCCGAAGGTGGCGCCGAGGTTGCTAGAGCCGTCGGCGTGGCTGGTGGCCTGCAGGTAGATGGAGGCAAGGGGGTAGGAGTTGATGCTGCCGTCCTGCAGGACCGAGAGGTCGGTGATGGCGTAGAAGATGCAGATGGCGAAGCAGAAGGCGTAGATGAAGCCAAGGCCGAGCTGCAGGCCGATGGCGCGCGGCAGGTCGCGTTTCGGCCGCGGCAGCTCCTCGGCCATGTGGGTGATGGCGTCGGGGGTACCGATGGTGAAGGCGCCGTTGAGGACGCCGAGCAAGAAGGCGACGCCGTCCTGCCAGCCGGTCAGGTTGTTCTCGTGGAAGTGGGCCCAGACGGCCGCGTTGGAAGGGCGCTCGTGCGGCATGGCGGCGACGACGATGATGGTGACCAGGCCGCCGACAATGACAAAGAACATGCCGAGGTGCTGCGTGTACGGCACCAGCCGGTTTGCCAGGACGACGACCAGGGTGGCCAGCAGCAGGATCAGCAAGTAGGCCACGTAGACCTGCCACGGCTTGGACGTGTAGCTGTCCTGGTGGTAGACGGCGTACATGCTGACGGAGATGTTGGCTGTGATCTGCAGCAGAGACGCCAGGTCGAACATCCAGCCGTAAAAGTTGATCCAGCCGGTGAAGAAGCCGATCACGCGGCCCCAGCGCGGGCCGCCTGCGAGCGTGGCCCAGTGGTAGACGCCGCCAGACGTGGGTACGGACGAGGCAAGCTGGGGAAGTTAGTAAATAGAGAGAGAGGAGTGGAGATAGACGAGAGAAGAAAGAGAGAGAGAGAGACGATAATCATCACCAGATAGACTCACCTCTGCCAGTCCCAGACCAATAAAAGAGTAGTAGAAGATGGCTACAATCAGGCCGTACAGCAGACCGGCCGGACCACCGTTCACTAGACGTGTTAGACAGATCGATTAAGACAGACGGTAGCCAAAGGACGAAACGAGGCATCTACTCACAGATCGACACCGAGATGGACGATCCCAGCGCCACCCACGCGTTATCCACTGTCAGAGCAATGCCCGCCAACGCCACCAGCCCGTACTGCCGCTGCAGCTGGTCCTTGTATCCGGCAGCATTGACCACCGTACCGTCCTGTACCACGGCCACGTCCTCCTCCGAGTCGCCCGACCGCTCGGGCGCCGTCTTCTTCTCCACGACGTCTGCGTTCTCCATCTTGACCGTGAAGGGAGGGGGAAGTCACACGGACGGTACAAGCGCTGGATGTTTGGAGGGGAGCAAGGGTCGAGTAGGGAGGAGAGGAGAAGAGGAGAAGAGGAGGAGAGGAGGAGAGGAGGAGAGGAGAGTGACAAGTGAGATAGGTATTGTAGGGGGGAGGGCAGAGAGAACTATATCAATTGTCCCGACACATTCGCCCTCTGTTCACGTAGCAACATACGAGTACGTAACGTTTTGCAAGCGACGCGCAGAAGGCTTTTTAGACGTCAGATAAAGACCAGTCACTTGTGTGAATAAGTCATTCCCGGTGTGTGTGAGCAAAAAAGGCTGATAGCGGGTTTACTAGCAACAGAAAAGAAAAGAAAAGAAGACGAGTACTCGTAGATTAGGGAGGGGGGGGCCGAGGGATCTGGCAGCCAGGGCAGACGTCCATGGAGAGCACCCTTCGACGTAAAGAATAAAAAGACATTACAGTCAGGCTTTCATAAAGAGCTGCTGATAAGTGACACATGGGAAAGTGGGCGGCGCGTGTTGGCCTTGTGGTGATATTCGCCTTCGTATGCTGCTAGTAGCGAGTAGTGTTTTAGTGAGTACATAAGATACGTTAGCTGCAGAGCTGTCGCTGGCCGTGCTGAGAAGTTTAATAAGAAAAAAACACCCCCAAAAAAGCACACCCCCAAAACTCGAACGGGAAGGCGCCCTAGAGGGAAAATAGGTACGCTATGCCTGCCGGCTGCTAGCGCCTTCTTATCTCGCTTGACTAGATAAGTTATATTCTAAAAAAGATATCCTTACGGAGAACTACTCGTTACCGATGCAAGATGATACGAGTGCTCAGGTAATTTCTGCCCATGTGCTAGGTTTATCTATTATCGCTCCCTTGTTTTTCGCTTATTCAGAGCGTGCTGTCATTGATTGAAGAAGAAAAGTACTCCGTACGGCCACTGATACGACCCAATCTGACGGGTCTCAAAAATCTTGAATATGTCCTCCTTTTCTTGTCTGTCGGCTGCTTTGTCGCATCTCGGTACACTTTATAGGTTCGGGCCTTTTTTCTTTACTCCAAAGTAGACAGCCTCGTCCTCCATTTTTCCTGGCGTAACCGCTTTTGCGACCCATGGGCTACTCGCACCTTTCAACAAGGACTTGTAGCGCTATCGTGCATTGTTTCCTTAATTACGTCGTATGCCAAAAAGGTAATTCGCCGCGCGATCTCGATGGCCGGACTCGCCGCCGTCCGTCCTCCACATGAGTCCGGCTCAAATGCTTTACACACCTAACCGATAATGTTTTTATTTATGAAAAAACCTTTTTTATGTTTTGTTTCTTTTTTTTTCACTTCTGTGCCTTAGCCTCGTAGACGGCTGTCCCGTCAACTTTCGGCCCAACGAAGAGATAGGGAAAATGGGGGAAAACTTGACAAACAGAAAAGAGGCATATTTCGCCCAGCTCAGCTTTTTTTATTATGCTAGCTGCTTTTCAAAAAGTATGACTGTGCATCTGTGCATCTGTGACAAGTCTCATCTCTAAGAGTCCTTCCAAAAACACCCATCGGAAAGCGTTTCTCTTTCCGGAACGTCTTTATAAAAGAATAAAGTAATTCAGCCCATTGCCCATTTCCGGGATGCCACCGGACCTCCCGGCACCCTCTGTCTCATGCCATTAGTCTACTTGTTCTGCGCAGATAGCTGTGTGATGAGATATGATATATACTCTAGCTGTACTTTGTATACTTTTGACGGAGAAACTATGGACAAAGACAAATGGTGAGGTGACAAATAGAGAGGACGAGGAGAGAAAGGTGCGATTATGATAAGCCATAACAGCCAAACAGTTCAAACGGTCCAAAAAAAAAACCCATGCCACCCTGCCCACTTCCAATTTGCAAAGCTCATCTCACACTGCCTGGATCTGGTCGCCATCCTTTCCCCATCGATTCGCCTCATCGCCGCCCACCCAGTCCTTCTCGACATAGCCGAGCTCACGCTTGACTCGCTCGACCGTCGCCTTGTCGCCCGTGTTCTTGCCGGCATTATCGCTTGTTGTTGTCAATACGATGATAAGGTTGAGAGTGAAGAAAAAAGGAGAAAAAAAAGCTCACCTGATCTTGACGGCCGGCCGGCCGTTGGCCGAGCTCAGCTTGATGACGATGTTCATCGGCGTAGACTTCTGGCCCGTCTTGACGTTGACAAAATCGTTGGTCAGGTACGTGCCCACGCCGAACGTTGGCTGGAAGCCTGCCGCCTCGGCCACCTTCTTGTACGCCAGCGAGCTCTCAATGTTGAGCGAGTCTGAGAACACAATCACCTTCTTGTCCGTGATGCCCTGCTGGTCGTAGAACGCCCGCATCATCTTGACGTACGCCGCCGGATCGCCCGAGTCCTGCCGAACGCCTGTGAACACCTGTGCGTACGTACGGGAGCTGGTCGTTGCTGGTGATGGTACAGCTGCCGGTGAGCGCACCGGCCGGCCAAAGACGCGCAGAAAGTCCGGGGTGCCAAACGTGTCCGTCAGCGCGATGCCCAGCACGCCCTCGCCGAAGCAGCCGACCCAGCGGGCCAGCGCCTCCTCGTTGGCGTCGGTGTAATCGCCCATCAGGGCGGCGATGCCCATAAACCACTCGTGGGCCACGGTGCCGACGGGCGGGATGTTGAAGCGCATGGCCAGGTGCACGTTGCTCGTGCCGGACAGCTGGCCGGGCAGGCCCGCGGCCGCAGCGGCCTTGCTGGCCTGCACGAGCCCGCGGAAGACGAGCGCCTGGGTGTGGTAGTCGCGCCGCCGCCGCGTGCCAAACTCGGACAGCACGCAGCCGGCATCGAGGAAGCGCATGCCCTTGTCGCGCGCCAGCTCTTCCTGGCCGTCGTAGGTCCAGTCCGTGTCCATGAACTTGAAGTAGGCCTCGGACGTCAGCGCCAGGATGGGGATCTCGTACAAGATTGTGTCGACCCAGGTGCCGTGGATGGCAATGTGCACGTCGCCGACCTCCTCCTCGGATTCTGTTGTTGTCTCCGGGCCCGCCGTCCCGGCCACCGGCTGGAAGGTGACAGTGACCTGGTCGCGCGGGTTCAGCCGGAAGTCCTTGAGGAAGGCTAGGTAGGACTCGCTAAAGTACGGGCAGTGCGTCCGCAGAAAGGCCTGCTCCTCGTCCAGCAGCGAGATGTTGCCGAGCTTGTTGATCTGCTCGCTCAGCCACTGGAAGGCAGACCGGGACAGCTTCTTCTCCGGCGTGCGGTTTGTAAAAGAGTACGTCACCGGCACGTCCTTGTAGTACTTGAGCACGGCGCATTGCATTGTCAGCTTGTACAGGTCCGTATCCAGAAAGGATATCACCCCCTCCGGGTAGGGTGACGAGCTGTTGAAAGCCATGACCCGCTTTCGATTTCAGACAGGAGCCTTGCGAGAGAAAGCAGGCGCTTTGCAGCGAACAAACGTCGTCTGCGCCAAAAAATAAAATAAAAGATAAAATAAAAATTGACAACGTGCGGCTGGGGCCTGTAGTATGCGGGACGTCTTTCAGTGGTTCATTAATGATTCAAACCTGCATATGAAGACGGCGGTGGTGGGTGCACAGCCCGGCCAGTCAAGTGCGCTGTGAGACGAGGCGGGGCAGAGGTTAAGAAGAGAGAGAGAAAAAAACACGGGATAGCAACCAAGGCTGCAGACAAGCTGTGCACCTTGCAGTCTCTCGGACGGCAGAATGGTCGACGAAGAGAGAGAGAAATGATAATGGCAAAGCGCGATTATGACAAGAGGTTGGAATGAGTGATAATGTCTTCACATGACGCATCAGTTTAAACTCCGAAACAGGAGGCCGGAGCGAGTGACGCGGCCGCGGGCAGCAGAATCAAAAGAGTTGCCTTCTTAACTACTCGTATTGCAGTTTTCTTACAAATTCTTAGCGGCTATGGTGCATAGCCCAAGTCAGGCACCACTAAAATTGAACACTATTAATATCAGATGGACAGGCCAAATGACAGCGGGCCTACGGAGTTCGAGTAGTGAAGGCGGTGGGCGGGGGCAATGGGCGGTGAACTCTGGCAGATATTGTAATGGCAGAAAAAAAAAAGTTCAGAGCTACGCTAGCAAGCAAAGAGAGACAGCGAGAGAGAAGGAAAAAAAAAAGCTTCAGAATATAGAGAGGACGAGCAAGACTTTGAGTGGCACTACAACGCCCACGGCTGCGACAGTGACTCTTGATTTGACGCACAGAAATGCACGGGGAATGCGCAGAGAAATAATGAGACGAGAGAGCGAGATCAGAACAAACGACAAAGTACGGATTTGAAAAGAGTATAAAAAAAAACCGGCCGTCTGCACAAGCATACGCACACAACCACATTACACATTACACATACACCACTCAGTCGTCCGTTCGCCACACACAACAGCCCTGGGGCCGACACACGCGATGGATATCCACCGGTGTCGCTTCGTGCCTTACGAGGCGTCGGCCATCAAGGCGGTAGCATTCTCACACCCGCACCTGCCGACTAGCAACAAGCACAGCAAGACGACGCCGGCACGCCTGGCGATCGGGCGAGCCAATGGCGACATTGAGATCTGGAACCCGCTGCAGGGCGGCTGGCTGCAGGAGATGACGATTGCGGGCGGGCAGGACCGCAGCGTGGAGGGTCTGGCCTGGATCGTGGGCGAGGACGAGGAGCTGGACGGCGGGCGGGCCATCAGCCACGGCCGCATGCGCCTGTTCAGCATCGGCTACACCAACACGATCACCGAGTGGGATCTGGAGACGGGCAAGGCGCGGCGCCACGCCAGCGGTCAGCACGGCGACATCTGGTGTCTGGCCGTGCAGCCGAAGCTGGTGGTGGCGGGAGGAGATGCTGGCTCGGCCGACAAGGCGGCCCTGCACCAGCGGCTCGTCGGCGGCACCATCGACGGCTGCCTGGCGCTGTACTCAACCGAGGATGACGACCTGTGCTTCCAGCGGCTCTGCCGCACGCACAAGAAGAGCGTCAAGATGACCAGCATCGCGTTTCAGTCGCGGCAGATCGCCGTGGTCGGCTGCTCCGACAGCACGGTGCGCGTGTTTGACGTGCGCAACGGCGCCGTCCTGCACTCGATGACGCTGGGCCGCGACCTCGTCGGCGGCGCCCGCGACATCATCGTCTGGTCCGTCCGCTGCCTGCCCAGCGGTGACATTGTCTCGGGCGACTCCACCGGCCAGATCTGCATCTGGGACGGCCGCACCTACACCCAGGCCCAGCGCATCCAGGCCCACACCCAGGACGTCCTGAGCCTGGCCACCAGCGCCGACGGCTCCGCCATCGTCAGCGGCGGAATGGACCGCCGTGTCGTCCTGTACCGCGAGATGGCCGGCGGCCAGG
Organism: Leptographium procerum; assembly: GCA_000806385.1. Lineage (NCBI taxonomy): Eukaryota > Fungi > Ascomycota > Sordariomycetes > Ophiostomatales > Ophiostomataceae > Leptographium > Leptographium procerum. The sequence goes on along the minus strand of JRUC01000867.1, from coordinate 262 downwards.
GCGGCCAGGGCGAGCAGAACGGCCACAACCACGTCCAGAACGGCCACCACGGCCATCAGAGCAGCCACAACGTCCAGCGCTGGGCCAAGGTCTGGCATCGCCGCTACCACCACCACGACGTCAACGCCATGGCCTCATTTGAGGCCCGCGGCATCAGCGTGGTCGTCGCCGGCGGGCCCGATGCCGCCCCCGTCGTCCTGCCCCTGCACAAGTCCAGCTCCGAGCACCACCGCACCCTGTCCCACCTGCCCCAGGCTGTCCC
>JRUC01000866.1:0-11048 GCA_000806385.1 Leptographium procerum | reverse complement strand
AGCCGAGGCTGAGGCTGCCGACACCGCCATTACCACCACCACCACCACCACCGACAATGTCGTCGGCAGCCTCAGCCTCGGCTGCCTTGAGCGTCTGCTTCGGCCGGTTGCGCAGCCGGGTGTTCTGCAGGCCCTGGCGCTGGGCCACAGGGTCCTGGCGGCCAACCATGGAGTCGCGGGCGTCGTATTCAAACAGGTAGATCTGCGACATCAGCCGGTCCTGCTTCTTGGCCCGCTGCTTGACCACGTCCGTGATGACTTCGGGCGCCCGGATGCCCTTGACCACAAAGTCGCGCTCGACCACCTCCGTGTCGGCGTTGCCGCGCTTGATGGCCAGGGCCGTGCGGTTCTCAAAGGTCGTGTCCTGCTGCCGTCGCCGCACCGCGTTCTCCTCGTCGTCTGCTATCGCGCGCAGGAACTTGTACTCGTCCTGCCACGCCACCAGGCTTTCGTTGACGTGCGCCAGGCATGCAAACAGCTCCTCCGTGCTCATATTCTTGTGATCTCTGAGCGCATCTACAAACTCTTTAGGGTCCCGGATCTTCTTGAACCGATACTGCTTTTTCCACATCAGCTGCGTTGTTGCGTCTTCCGTCGCTGTGTGGAAGCCGCCAGCGGTGGGAGCAGTAACGGCGGTTGCTGCACCAGAACCACCAGAACCACGAGAGCCAGTCTCAGCCACCGCCTCCACTGCCGGTGATCCGCTGTCAGGTGTGGCCTGTGACGATCTGTCGGCTGCCTTCTCTTGCTGTAACGCCTCATCGTCCTCGTCGTGCTCCTCGCCTGCTGGAACGACGCCGCTGCTGAGCTGCGACGAGGGTGCAACAGGCGCTTCTTCGTCATCGTTGTTAGCAGTGCTACCTGCGTCGGCTGGCTTGGGAACAGCCGGCTCAATGCTACGAGGCGGAACCGCTGGTGCAGCTGCGCCGAATACGGGCACGCCAAACTGCTCCGGATAGTAGAGGCTGTCGTCGGTGAAAGGCGTCAGCAGTTCCCACGGCCGTGTCGGTCTGTCCTTCCGCACAGCAGCTGCTGAATTGGAGTGGGCTTGTCCAGCTCCCCCCTTTGCAGCAGCAGGACTAGCAGCAGCAGCAGCAGTAGCAGCAGCAGCTGACTGGGCCTTCGGCTTCGGCTCGCTCGTCTCGACAGCCGACTCCTTGTGTGCAGCAATGGCCGAGGCGATGCGCGTGCTCATGCGTCGAGTCATGGGCCTGAGCGGCGAAGGCTCCACGGGCTTGCTCTCTTCATCGGAACCAACAGGAGCCCCTGCTGCTGTTCCACTCTCCTTCTTCTGGTCATCCTTGACCACGGCATCCTTGGCTGCGGCCGCATCGTCGCCGGCTGCGCTGGCGGCCACGATGATCCCACTGGAGTTGCCACTGCTGGAGGCCGCCGCTGTTTCTGAGCTTGCGAACGGCTGCTCGTTCTTCGTGTCTGTGGTTTCGTCTTCGGCCGCAGGCGTCAGCGCGGACGGCATCTGTTGCTCTGTCACGCAAGCAGGCGACTCGCGTCTCTCTGTTTTCGGAACCGACTGTGGCTGCGATTCTGCAGGGACGGTGTGAACGGCAGATGCTACGTCTTCTGTCTTGGACGGCTCTTCACGATTTTTCTGCTCGGCCGTGGCTCTAGCGTCGGCAGCCCTGGTGGCAAGATAGGCCTCAAAGCGCTCCGCGTCCTCGTCCGAGGAGATGGGGAACACGGTTGGGGGCGACCGGTTGCGACCGTATGGAAGGCGAAGCATTAGTCTCCGATGCCGCCGGATGGGGAGCTCGGGCGAGCTCTCGACAGTCGGAAGAGGCTTGACACCTGTAGCTGTCGATCCTGAGGCAGAAGAACAAGAAGTACCAGCACCAGCACCAGCACCAGTAGCCGTTGCCGCAGCAGAAGAAGAAGAAGACGAGGTAGTAGAGGAAGGTGTGGCCGAAGAGGTGAACTGCACGGACTGGCGACGGGGGCGCGAGGCCTTACCGTTTGTGCTAGGAGGGTGTAGGGACTTTGTGTCTACAAGCGGGACGGAGGATGAACCGGAAGACCGGGGGGTCCGGATGATGGTGATAGGCGGCGGCTTAGACAGGCTGCCGCCAAAGGGAGCAGGGGCAACGGGGGTGGCAGCGACAGCCATCTTCTCAGGCGGTGTGGCGCTGGCGGTCGAGGATGACTCATGCTCGGTGTCGCTGCTGACGGGGCTGCCAACCTCGATGGTGTCCTGCACGACAATGCCGTCTGAATGCGGCGTCGAGGCGTGCGACCGCGACGATGGAGGAGCCAGAGGGGTGTCTGGGGGAGCGGCAGCGGCTTTGCGCTGGACAGTGCGTCCGCGGCGGGTCGTGAGCACTGGCGAGGCTACCGTACTGCTGCTGTTGTTGTTGTTGTTGTTGTCGTGGCCGAAGCTGCCGGCAGCAGTATTATTGCTGCTGTGGCTGTGGCTGTTGCTGCTATAGCTGCCATTGCTGTTGGCGTCGTTGGCACCAGAGCTGACGGCAGTGGCGCTGGGGCCATTTCCAGCGCCACCGTTGGTGATGATGACGGATGTGGTCGTAGTGCCGCTCGTGGGCGCAGCCGAGGAGGGCGTGTAGTTGTGGTTGACCAGGCGGATCTTCTTTGTCGTGGCTAGTGCGGGTGACGACGTGACCTCATCTGCCTGGGGGTCTGGGAAAACAGACTTCCGCTTCCTGCCGCGGGTGGACGGCTGGTCACCGACGGTGCTACCAGCGGTAGTGTTTGTGGTAGAGGTGGTGATGGTGGTGGTGGTGGCTGCAGCTACACCCTGAAGGAAGTCGATGGCATCGCCATGCTCCATGTGGTTGTAGTCAATGCGCGTGCGCTTTCGCAGCGAGTGGCCGCCCTTAGAGACGGCCTCGTCGTCAGCAGAAGCAGCAGCGGCAGCGGCAGCAGCGGCAGCAGAAGCAGCACCGGCGTCGTGGCTCTGGCTGCGAGCAGGAGTCTCCGGTTCAGCAGCCCGGGAGCGCGTGCGCATGCTGTCTCGCCGGAACGACATGGTTGGCGAGACAGGAGGCGAAGAGGTAAATGGCTGGAAGAAGACAGAAGAAGTGGTGATGTTGGGTGCAAGTGCAGGAGCAGGAGCAGAAGAAGAAGCAGATGCAGAAGCAGATGCAGCAGAAGTAAAAGATCTTGTCCGGTCGGACGACAGCAGCTGCAGGGGTGGCAGAGAGTGGAGGCGAGACTGAGCATGATCTGAGAGCCGGCTGAGAGTAGGGGGTGAAGAAGAAGAAGGGGTTGAGCTGAGCCGAGCCCGTGGCCGTCCGCGCGAGAGCTGGACTTGAGACGCAGGTGAGGGAGAGGTGAGAGAGGAGGAGGCGGGCAGGTCAGCGAGCGAAGAGGCAGCAGCGACGGCCACACCGTCGATTGCGCCTGCAGGCGACATGGATGACTGGCGGCGACGCTGAGACGAACCGCTGCCACGTGAGCGGCTGGCCACCCGTGCCCGGTCCATTGCTGTGGACGTGGACTGTTCAGATGGGGGGAACAAATACACGAGGCAAGGGAGAAAGAAGGCAGAGGCAAAGAAGAGAAAAGAAAAAGAAATGAGAAAGAAAGAAAGAAAGAAAGAAAGAAAGAAAGCAAAAACAGACACGGGCCCCTTCTGACGTGGCAAAGGCGTCTGGCAGGCTGCGAGCTGTTTTTTTGAGTTTTTGAGTTTTGAGTGTAAGAGAAGGCGCTGTTTGGCAGCAGAATGGGGCAAAGGGGAAAACAGCAGGATTGATAGGATCAAAAATTAAAATCGGGTTAAAGCAGATCAATAGAACCCGACCAATTAGACTGGGTGGAGAACACAAGCAGCAGGCCCGGGACGGCCACGCAAACGAGAGACTGGGGGTGGCAGGGAAAGAAAGCAGAGAGAGAAGAGAGAGATGATACTCGAAGAGACGAGGTCGGTCCGAATGCGCACACAACCGAAACAATGCGACCAGTGCTGTCGTCTCCGCGTCACTCTGCTGATTCTTCTAGTGCTGCTCCCTGGAGGCGGCGATGCGTTGTTGCGTTGCTTCGGGGAGCGCAAGAGGTTCGTTTTGCGAAATGTGTTGGCCAAAAACACTGACAGATTAAAATTTGGGCCCTCTTTGCTCGCAAAGAAACCATTTCACTAACAGCCCGCCCCGGGCTTGTCAGGTTCCTTCGCTCTGCTCTGGCTTTCACTCCTCCTTCTCCCTCCTTAGCGTCTGGGATCGCTCAACCCCCTTCGGATAGGCTAAACCGTCCACGGCCACACCAGCCACAGACACCAGCCACACTTCGACTACTCTGAGCACCCGCCATGCCCCATCAGGACTAAAGCTTGTTCGCAGGGAAGGCGGCACCAGTGGGAAGTGGGGGGCAGGGAAAGAGCAACCGCCGGCCAGTGGAGCATCTCCTCGTGATTCTGAAGCTCTCTCTCACCTCTATTTTGTCTCTGCCTGTCTCCCCTCTTCTGATATTCAATCTTGCCTCTTGTATACGTACGGCAATCCCACAACCTACCCTTTCACAGCGTGTGCACTCTCACTGCTGCACAACCACGTCGCTCTGTTTGCCACGGAGCTGGAGAGCACGGCTACATTCGCACTGATCTCGCATCGGGAGTGCAACCATCTGACCGGCTTTTTTTTTCTTTTTTTTAAAAAAAAAAAAGATATCCCCTTTCCTACACCACTTTTCTTTTCTTGTTACCTGCACACCCTGTCGTCTGCGTTTTCTCGCAGCCCTGCAGGAATAAGACTTTTTTTTTCCTCTGTACAGAAATACGCAGCGGCACCTCTGTCGTCCAGCTTTAGATCATCATGACGAGCAAGCGATCCAAGGCCGCCGCGCCTGCCGACGAGCTCGACGAGCTGTTCGAGGGCATCGGCGACGAGACCACGGCGGCTGCTCCCAAAAAGACAAAGGCCAAAGGCGCTGGTGGAGCCAAGAAGAACAGTGGTAGCGGCGGTGGCGGCAAGGACATTCTCGCGGAGCTGGAAAACGAACTGGAGGACAAGCCCATCTCGCGGCCGCACACGCCTCGCATCAAGGAGATCGCCACTACCTCTGCCTCCAGAGCCTCGCCGGCTCGTCGTGTCGCTGCCGGAACGCCTCCTCCTGACGCCGTCTCGCTTCCCCGCCGGTCCGCCGAGAGCGCCAAGTCGGCCCTGGCCTCTGAGGTCGTGCCCGACAAGGCACCACCGCCGGCTGTTGCTGCTCCTGCCGCTGCTGGCTCCGGCTGGTGGGGCGGCTTGCTGTCGACGGCATCGGCCGCCATGAAGCAGGCCGAGGCAGCCGTCAAGGAGATCCAGCAGAACGAGGAGGCCAAGAAGTGGGCGGAGCAGGTCCGCGGCAACTACTCTGCCCTTCGTGGCTACGGTGAGTTTTTTTTATTTTTATTTCTTTCTGTTTCGTTATCTTTTTATACTTTAGCTCTTAATCTTCTTCTCTCCGTTCCTACCTGCTTTTCCGTACTAACATTTCAGGCGACGAACTCCGCCACCGCGCACTCCCGACATTCACCGACATCCTCCACACGCTGGCACCGCCCATTGCGTCGCACGAGCGGCTGCTGATCCACATCACCCACGACATGGTCGGCTACCCGTCACTCGACCCACTCGTTCACGGTGTCTTCTCGCGAGTCATGGCCCAGGTGGAGGGCGGCGACCTGATGGTGATCCAGCGCGGCCAGGAGAATGCGGTACGGGGGTCGTCTTCGGCATCGGAGCGCCACATTCTCGGTGGTGGCGGACATGCGGGTGGCGGCGCCGCCGGCTGGCGTGATGGACCCTGGTGGCGTGCCGTCGACAGCCCGCGCGACCTCGGCGCCGTGCCGGGGCTGCACGAGGGCACGAAGCTGTGCCGCGCCAGCGCCGAGGCCTACGCCAGAGAGTACCATGCGGCCACCGGAGGCTTGGAAGAGGCGCGTCAGCGCGCCATTGAGCCTATGTCTGAGAGCAACCCCGTCCGCCGCTCTGATCTGTTCTTGGCCGTACAGGCCATCCTGACGACAGCCGCTTCTGCCGGCAGCGGCAGCCCATCCTCGCAGACGCTCTTTGCCGGGTCCACAACGGCAACAGCAGCAGCAGCCAAGGCGGCCAAGGCCAAGGCGGCGGCTAAGGCAGCTAGCAAGGCCAAGGATGACGACGACAGCGACGAGGATGACGACGAGGATGACGACGACGACGAGGATGACGATGAGGACGAAGACGAAGACGAGACTGAGAGTGCCGACCAGCCGGAGGAGATGGTCAGCTTTGCCGTGTTCGTGCTGGACCCGGTCCACGAGATTGTCTTCCACACGGTCAGCCAAGAGTTCCCGTCCAAGTGGACCCGCTGGCTGGACGCCCCGGCAGCCCTGACGCCAACCAGCAGCGTTGACAACGGGGCGACGACCACAGCCATCGGAGACGCCGACTACGACCGCGTGCCCGAGGACATCCGCGACATCATCGAGGGTGGCGGCGTTGATCCGCGCGAGTGGGTGGCCGAATGGGTCGAGGAGGCGCTCACGCTGGCCGTCGGCGTCGTGGCCCAGCGCTACGTCGCCCGCCGGATGGGAGTCGGCTTGGGCAGCATTGGGAAGGGCAAGCGGCGCATGGACGCGGTCATTGCAGACGGCGGAGGCGAGGCCGCCCGAGCTGGTCTGATCTAGAGAGAGAAGGCACGTCGTCTTGTGAGGGACGGCCTATGTTTTTTAGTGGATGCCTTATTGTCTGTCTTTTTTGATTTGCTTTAGTGCTGTGCTGTGCTGTGCTGTTCTGTTCTGTTCTGTGCTGCTTTTGGGTTTCTTTGGTTTCTGTGGTTCTGGTTTTCTGCTGCAACCTGCATTTCACCTCCATCCTGGCTCCTTCTCTCCTACGGGAGATGTTCTGGCTTCCCTTCTGTTTTCTCGTTACTTCTGCGGACCTGCACCTTTGCCCGGCCAGGCTGGCAAAGTCTGGAATTCATACGTCTGTACGAGCTGGTATAATTGAACACTGCCTTGGACCCTGTGAAGGCCCGAATTTTGCGTCGTTAATGCTATCTTAACAAGTTCGGTGCGGAGTTAAAAAAGCCAGGATATTATGCCGACATCTTTTGGTTCTGCCAAGACGACGACTCTCAGCCGGAGGGCATGCGAGTATATGTATGTGCTTGGAGCCTGCTCTTCGGAGCTGTGCTCTGCCTCTTCTTCCCTTCTTTCCTCTAGCACGGGGGTTTTTACTGTGGTTTGTGTTTGTATGGGAAGTTTTTCCTTCGTTGATTCTGTCCGTCAGCCTTTGTCTTTGCTCGATCTCCTGTTAGCCGCGAGGACTGTTGCCGAATACTATGGCGAACAACACGCTGCGCTTTGTCTCCTTTCTAGCGACCTGCCTGCCTGAGTTCGTGGGCATGATGCTGCTCAGCAAGATCAAGACCCTGATCCACGCCTGAACTTACGGGGGGCCCACACTACGGAGGCGCCCAAGACCGTCGTCGTCGTCGTCGGCGGCGGCGGCTCCTTTGCCGGCACGCAGCTCGTCCGCTACCTCGCCAAGACGCTGCCGACCGGCCAGCGCGCCGTGCTCGTCGACCGCATCTCGCACTTTAACTTCTCTTTCAACTTCCCGCGCTTCTCCGTTTTGTCCGGCCACGAGCGCGACGCCTTCATCATCCCCTACGACGAGGCACCGGGCTGACGCCCAATTCGGACTTGATCAGAGATCTCTGCCCTGGCGCCGTCGCAGGCGTCCGGCGAGGTCAGCGTGGCGCCCACGCTGCAGGTGGTCGACGGCGGCAAGCTTCTAGCCAACGTTTTCTCGATCGGCGACGTGGCCGCCTCGGGTGACCCCAAAAATGGCTCGCGCTGCTTTTTTCTAGTCCGAGGTCGTCGTGGCCAATATCCTCGCACTGGCGCAGGGCCGGCCTGTCAAGAGGCTGTATAGGCCGAACCCAATCGAGGGCTGCATCAAGCTGACCCTGGGAAAGATAAGCAGACAGAGGGGGGACGATGTTTTCTTTCTTGTTCGGCGGTTTTTTTATCTCCTTCTTTTTTTTAACAACTTTCTGCTTGCTTTTTTTGGTCTTGGCTGACACGCCGACCTGCAGAACGATTCAGTTATGTTCATCAAGCCTGCCAACGATGATTGCATTCTGATAGCCACGGGCGGCGAACCGGAAGACTTGGATATTCGAAGGAGCTGGCATTTGTTGGGAGCAAAGTGCAATAAGGAGCATGTTGCGTGAGTATGACTTTCTTGGAGAGACTGCTGCATACTAAAGATGAGACTGGTGCTCTTTCAATTCCACATGATTAATATTAATGCCATTTCTGGACCCCTTGCGCCTTCCTTGCCGTGCTCTTTCCTTGTCGCCTTTTCCTGTCCATGTCCATGCTTCCTTCTCTTCCCGTCCAGATCCCGTGCCCATTTGTTTTTTACCATCCTTCCTCGTCTCCTCAAAGTCCCGACCCAATACAGTCATTATAAGGGTAAAACCAGTTCCCAGCTCCAAAATCGCCCTGCGGGTCGACAATGAAGTCGTCAGTCCAGGCATCACTGCTGCTGCCAGCCGCGCTGATATCTGTGCCGGGAAAATGGACGCCTGAGTCGGCATCGGCGCTGTCGGCCTCCAGCTCGCCAAACAAGACTGTGTCGGCTATGCTCATTGATGCGTCCCCGAGGTCCATCAATTCCTCTGGCCGCAGTGTTACAAGCGGCACGGCCAGCGAGGGTGCGTCCAGGTCGTCGCCGCCAAGGTCCTCCGGCAGCAGCACGTTTCGCCGCACAGCCAGCAACCGCAGTATCTCATGTGCTTCTTCCGAAACGCTATGTACGGCGTCCATGATGTCCTGCCGCACCGTCCGACCCTCCATCAGCGCATCGATCTGGGCCACACCGCCGGCAAAGAAGATGTAGCTCTTCACATTTGTCTCGCCCGCTTCGATGCGTGCCCTGAGCATCGACAGACATGATCGTGCTGTGCCGTACAGCTCACGTTGTGACATGCTGAGGTCCGCCCCCGGGGTAAAGTCCTCCTGCAGCTGCAAGACTGTCTCGATGGCCACCGTGGCACTCATGTCGATCAGCGTGCATTTGAACAGTCCACGGCCAACCAACACCAGCTGCCTACACGGGTCGTCAACAACCTTGCCTGTGTACGGACCTTGCCGGATATTGATGGCGTTCAGATCGCTCAACCCACTGGCTTGGCTGCTACTACCAATCGGCGGTGGCTGGAACATGCACAAAACCTTGACAGCCGACTCGACACGCGCACGCCGAGAGTAGAAGAACTGCACGTCGGTGGCCGCCTTGCGCGCAAAGGGTGAATGTAGCGAGTGGTGGAAACGACGCGTGAGCACCTCATAGAACAAATTTCGCAGCCGCACGAAGCCTGCTCGCTCTTGGAGGCCAGCCACCGCGGTCTCGACCATAAGCGGCGCTGTGCGCAACGTCGTGGCTGTATAGCGACTTGCCTCCAGCAGATCGGTGCTCAGCTGCAAAGCGCGCCCGTACGACAATCCTGTGCCCAGGCCGTTCAGCGCCTTGACAATCTTGAGTCGGTATGGCAGCGAGCGAAACAATAGCCGCTGCATGCTTGTCTGCGTGAAAACAGTGTCAGGGTGACCCCGTTGTATCGACATCCGCTCCCTGGACCGGTAATCGTCCGCGCCACAGGGGACCTGTGCAGCGTTGTCTCCGTTGGCGTTTTCGCTGCCAGCAACTCTGTCGGGATGGGCGTCCTCGATCTCCGCGTCGTTGAGGTTCGTTGGTGGCAAACAGTCATAATCATTGGTGCTGATCAGTGGCGGCATGCCTTGATCCAGTCCGGATTGCACGACCAGCTCCAAGACGGTAGCCCACAGGCGCCGGCGCATCTCACACTGGAAGGGCGACAGCGACTTGAAGTGCGACGGATCCCGGTTCAAGCCCATGCCAAAGGCCGTGTGAAGCAACGAGCCCGCCGAAAACCAGATCAAGTCGTCGCCCATGTCGAGAGCGGTGGTCTGGCGCGCAATAAGCACAAGACAATACGCCTGTAGAGTGTCTATCGTCAACCGATTCTTTTCCACGGGCGTGCACGACGCCACCTCAAACTTGTGTACCGCTCGAGCGGCCGCGATGCGTAGATCGTCTTGAAGCGACTTAGGGCCGTCATAGAAGCAACTGCCCAGCGCCAGCACTAGGACCAGCTTGACCATGAACACGCTGCCGGGTGTCGCACCTGCGTCGTCGGCGTCTGCACCCCCGTCCCAGAACTGGTCGTATTCTCTCCGGAAAGTCGGCATGTGCAGCACTCGGACGACGGACTCGAACACATTGAAGTAAAGGTCAACCAGGAAGTCGCACACTGCACGCGGCGGTGGCGAGAACCACGCTGCGCCCCCCTCCCGGACAGGCATCATGATACGCCTGCGCTGCTCAGTCTTTATCAGCCGCCCAAGCCGCTTGCACCTTCGCAGGGACTTATGCAGAGGTGTTTCGGTCAACAGGCCAGGATTCGTGATGGCGTGTATATCTTTGAACTATTGTCTCGAGGCATTAGTATCGATGCGGGCCAAACTGGACGAACACCAGAAAACACGACGGCACCCCAAGATGTATGTGCACAACTCTACCTGGTCCATGTTGTTCATCCAGTGCGTGCGGCCGAACAGCCGCGTCTTGGCCAGCCGGCCTCCGCTGAACCGGGACGACTGCTCGCCCGCCTGAATGGCAAAATTGCTCGGCTCATCAATTGGCATATCCTGCACAAGCGATTTGGCGTCACGCGGCTCTAAACCTAGCTTTGTGTCTGTCACACCCGTATTGAGCCAATCTAGAGGCTCTCCTCGCTGCGAGCTAGGGCTCGACGGCCGGGCTGGACGGCCATACTGGGGCGGCACCGATCCCGTGACGTACACACACTCGACATGGTGCAGGGCACACTGACCGCATGGCGTCTTTCGGTCGCAGGCAATCTTTCGCCGACGGCACTCGGCGCACACGACGGCAGGTCTCCTGCGCTTACGCGGCGGCTTTGATGTTGGGGAGGCAGTCGGAGGTCCCGGAAGTAAGACGGAAGCCGGAGCGGAAGCCGGAGGCGAGTCCCCAAGCCCGACCATCTTGTCGACCGTAGTATGC